>JAKCWG010000549.1:0-75028 GCA_021464415.1 Lonicera japonica
GTAGACTGACAAATGTCAAAACGACAAAGTCGACAAGATGCGCGTGTTTTAACAAATCCTTGACGTTCAGAATTCGAATTTCGACTTCCTAGATTTATTGTCCTTTGAAATGAAGCCTTTTGATGGAAAAAAGTCGCGAAAAAAATACTTTACGGCCTTAAGGATTTACAACGGAAGAGTAGACCGATAAATAAACCGACAAAGACAACAAGAAGCCCATGTGTAACATATCGTACACATTCAGAATTCGAATTTTGAACTCCTAGAGTTATTGTCATTTGAAATGTAGCCTTTTGATTGAAAAAAACTCGCGAAAAAAATACCTTACGGCCATAAGGATCTACAATGGAAGTGTAGACTGACAAATGGTCAAAACCGACAAAGTCGACAAGTTGCGCGTGTTTAACAAATCCTAGACGTTCAGAATTCGAATTTCGAATTCGTAGAGTTATTGTCCTTTGAAATGAAACCTTTTGATGGAAAAAAGTCTCGAAAAAACTATACTTCCTAACGGATCTACGATAAATGGATAAACGATAAATAAACAGACAACGACAACAGGAAGCGCGTGTTTAATATATCCTAGACATTCAGAATTTGAATTTTGTATTCCTAGAGTTATTGTCATTTGAAATGTAGCATTTTGATGGAAAAAACTCGCGAAAAAAATACCTTACGGCCATAAGAATCTACAACGGAAGTGTAGACCGATAAATGGTCAAAACGACAAAGTCGACATGAGAGCGCGTGTGTTTAACAAATCCTAGACGATCTGATTCGAATTTCGAATTCCTAGAGTTATTGTCCTTTGAAATGAAGCATTTGATGGAAAAAAGTCTCGAAAAAAATACTTTACGTTCTTAAGGATCTAAACGGAAGAGTAGAACGTTAAATAAACAGACAACGACAATAAGAAGCGCGTGTTTAACATTTCCTAGACATTCAGAATTCGAATTTTGAATTCCTAGAGTTATTGTCATTTGAAATGTAGCCTTTTGATGGAAAAAACTCGCGAAAAAAATACCTTACGGCCATAAGGATCTACAACGGAAGTGTAGACCGATAAATGGTCAAAACCTACACAAAGTCGACATGAAGCGCGTGTTTAACAAATCCTAGACGATCAGAATTCGAAATTCGAATCCTAGAGTTATTGTCCTTTGAAATTAAGCCTTTTGATGGAAAAAAGTCGCGAAAAAAATACTTACGGCATTAAGGGTATACAACGGAAGAGTAGACCGATAAATAAACTGACAAAGACAACAAGAAGCTCGTGTTTAACATATAGTAGATGTTCAGAATTCGAATTTAAATTCTAGAGTTATTGTCCTTTGAAATGAAGCCGTTTGATGAAAAAAAGTCACGAAAAAAATACTTTACGGCCTTAAGGTATACAACGGAAGAGTAGACCGATAAATAAACCGTCAAATACAACAAGAAGCCCGTGTTTAACATATCCTAGACATTCAGAATTCGAATTTTGAATTCCTAGAGTTATTGTCATTTGAAATGTAGCCTTTTGATGGAAAAAATCTCGCGACAAAAATACTTACGGCCTTAAGGATCTACAGTGGAAGTGTAGACTGACAAATGGTCAAAACCGACAAAGTCGACAAGATGCGGTGTTTAACAAATCCTAGACGTTCAAAATTCGAATTTCGAATTCCTAGAGTTACAGTCCTTTGAAATGAAGCCTTTTGATGGAAAAAAGTCGCAAAAAAAATACTTTACGGCCATAAGGATATACAACGGAAGAGTAGACCGATAAATAAACCGACAAAGACAAAAAGAAGCGTGTGTTTAGCATATCGTAGACGTTCAGAATGCGAATTTCGAATTTCTAGAGTTATTGTCATTTGAAATTATGCCTTTTGATGGAAAAAAAATACCCTACGGCCATAAGGATCTACAATGGAAGTGTAGACTGTCAAATGGTCAAAACGGTCAAAGTAGACAAGATGCGCGTGTTTAACAAATCCTAGACGTTCAGAATTCGAATTTTGAATTCCTAGAGTTATAGTCCTTTGAAATGAAGCCTTGTGGTGGAAAAAAGTCGCGAAAAAAAATACTTTACGGCCATAAGGATATACAACGGAAGAGTAGGACCGATAAATAAACCGACAAAGACAAAAAGAAGCGCGTGTTTAACATATCGTAGACGTTCAGAATGCGAATTTCGAATTTCTAGAGTTATTGTCATTTGAAATGAAGCCTTTTGTTGGAAAAAAATACCTTACGGCCATAAGCATCTACAATGGAAGTGTAGACTGACAAATGGTCAAAACCGACAAAGTCGACAAGATGCGCGTGTTTTAACAAATCCTAGACGTTCAGAATTCGAATTTCGACTTCCTAGAGTTATTGTCCTTTGAAATGAAGCCTTTTGATGGAAAAAAAGTCGCGAAAAAAATACTTTACGGCCTTAAGGATTTACAACGGAAGAGTAGACCGATAAATAAACCGACAAAGACAACAAGAAGCCCGTGTGTAACATATCGTACACATTCAGAATTCGAATTTTGAATTCCTAGAGTTATTGTCATTTGAAATGTAGCCTTTTGATTGAAAAAACTCGCGAAAAAAATACCTTACGGCTATAAGGATCTACAATGGAAGTGTAGACTGACAAATGGTCAAAACTGACAAAGTCGACAAGATGCGCGTGTTTAACAAATCCTAGACATTCAGAATTCGAATTTCGAATTCCTAGAGTTATTGTCCTTTGAAATGAAACCTTTTGATGGAAAAAAGTCTCGAAAAAACTATACCTCCTAACGGATCTACGATAAATGGATAAACGATAAATAAATAGACAACGACAATAGGAAGCGCGTGTTTAATATATCCTAGACATTCAGAATTTGAATTTTGAATTCCTAGAGTTATTGTCATTTGAAATGTAGCATTTTGATGGAAAAAACTCGCGAAAAAAACACCTTACGGCCACAAGGATCTACAACGGAAGTGTAGACCGATAAATGGTCAAAACCGACAAAGTCGACATGAAGCGCGTGTTTAACAAATCCTAGACGATCTGAATTCGAATTTCGAATTCCTAGAGTTATTGTCCTTTGAAATGAAGCCTTTTGATGGAAAAAAGTCTTGAAAAAAATACTTTACGTCCTTAAGGATATACAACGGAAGAGTAGAACGTTAAATAAACAGACAACGACAATAAGAAGCGCGTGTTTAACATATCCTAGACATTCAGAATTCGAATTTTGAATTCCTAGAGTTATAGTCCTTTGAAATGAAGCCTTTGGTGGAAAAAAGTCGCGAAAAAAATACTTTACGGCCATAAGGATATACAACGGAAGAGTAGACCGATAAATAAACCGACAAAGACAAAAAGAAGCGCGTGTTTAACATATCGTAGACGTTCAGAATGCGAATTTCGAATTTCTAGAGTTATTGTCATTTGAAATGATGCCTTTTGATGGAAAAAAAATACCCTACGGCCATAAGGATCTACAATGGAAGTGTAGACTGACAAATGGTCAAAACGGACAAAGTCGACAATGATGCGGGGTTTAACAAATCCTAGACGTTCAGAATTCGAATTTTGAATTCCTAGAGTTATAGTCCTTTGAAATGAAGCCTTTGGTGGAAAAAAGTCGCGAAAAAAAATACTTTACGGCCATAAGGATATACAACGGAAGAGTAGACCGATAAATAAACCGACAAAGACAAAAAGAAGCGCGTGTTTAACATATCGTAGACGTTCAGAATGCGAATTTCGAAATTCTAGAGTTATTGTCATTTGAAATGAAGCCTTTTGTTGGAAAAAAATACCTTACGGCCATAAGCATCTACAATGGAAGTGTAGACTGATAAATGGTCAAAACCGACAAAGTCGACAAGATGCGCGTGTTTAACAAATCCTAGACGTTCAGAATTCGAATTTCGACTTCCTAGAGTTATTGTCCTTTGAAATGAAGCCTTTTGATGGAAAAAAGTCGCGAAAAAAATACTTTACGGCCTTAAGGATTTACAACGGAAGAGTAGACCGATAAATAAACCGACAAAGACAACAAGAAGCCCGTGTGTAACATATCGTACACATTCAGAATTCGAATTTTGAATTCCTAGAGTTATTGTCATTTGAAATGTAGCCTTTTGATTGAAAAAACTCGCGAAAAAAATACCTTACGGCCGTAAGGATCTACAATGGAAGTGTAGACTGACAAATGGTCAAAACCGACAAAGTCGACAAGATGCGCGTGTTTAACAAATCCTTGACGTTCAGAATTCGAATTTCGACTTCCTAGAGTTATTGTCCTTTGAAATGAAGCCTTTTGATGGAAAAAAGTCGCGAAAAAAATACTTTACGGCCTTAAGGATTTACAACGGAAGAGTAGATCGATAAATAAACCGACAAAGACAACAAGAAGCCCGTGTGTAACATATCGTACACATTCAGAATTCGAATTTTGAATTCCTAGAGTTATTGTCATTTGAAATGTAGCCTTTTGATTGAAAAAACTCGCGAAAAAAATACCTTACGGCCATAAGGATCTACAATGGAAGTGTAGACTGACAAATGGTCAAACCGACAAAGTCGACAAGATGCGCGTGTTTAACAAATCCTAGACGTTCAGAATTCGAATTTCGAATTCCTAGAGTTATTACCCTTTGAAATGAAACCTTTTGATGGAAAAAAGTCTCGAAAAAACTATACTTCCTAACGGATCTACGATAAATGGATAAACGATAAATAAACAGACAACGACAACAGGAAGCGCGTGTTTAATATATCCTAGACATTCAGAATTTGAATTTTGAATTCCTAGAGTTATTGTCATTTGAAATGTAGCATTTTGATGGAAAAAACTCGCGAAAAAAATACCTTACGGCCATAAGGATCTACAACGGAAGTGTAGACCGATAAATGGTCAAAACCGACAAAGTCGACATGAAGCGCCTGTTTAACAAATCCTAGACGATCTGAATTCGAATTTCGAATTCCTAGAGTTATTGTCCTTTGAAATGAAGCCTTTTGATGGAAAAAAGTCTCGAAAAAAATACTTTACGTTCTTAAGGATCTACAACGGAAGAGTAGAACGTTAAATAAACAGACAACGACAATAAGAAGCGCGTGTTTAACATATCCTAGACATTCAGAATTCGAATTTTGAATTCCTAGAGTTATTGTCATTTGAAATGTAGCCTTTTGATGGAAAAAACTCGCGAAAAAAATACCTTACGGCCATAAGGATCTACAACGGAAGTGTAGACCGATAAATGGTCAAAACCTACAAAGTCGACATGAAGCGCGTGTTTAACAAATCCTAGGCGATCAGAATTCGAAATTCGAATTCCTAGAGTTATTGTCCTTTGAAATTAAGCCTTTTGATGGAAAAAAGTCGCGAAAAAAATACTTTACGGCATTAAGGGTATACAACGGAAGAGTAGACCGATAAATAAACTGACAAAGACAACAAGAAGCTCGTGTTTAACATATCGTAGATGTTCAGAATTCGAATTTCAAATTCCTAGAGTAATTGTCCTTTGAAATGAAGCCGTTTGATGGAAAAAAGTCACGAAAAAAATACTTTACGGCTTTAAGGGTATACAACGGAAGAGTAGACCGATAAATAAACCGACAAATACAACAAGAAGCCCGTGTTTAACATATCGTAGATGTTTAGAATGCGAATTTCGAATTCCTAGAGTTATTGTCATTTGAAATAAAGCCTTTTGATTGAAAAAAGTCTCGAAAAAAATACTTTACGTCCTTAAGGATCTACAACAGAAGAGTAGAACGATAAATAAACAGACAACGACAACAAGAAGCGGGTGTGTAACATATCCGAGACATTCAGAATTTGAATTTTGAATTCCTTGAGTTATTGTCATTTGAAATGTAGCCTTTTGATTGAAAAAACACGCGAAAAAAATACCTAACGGCCATAAGGATCTACAATGGAAGTGTAGACTGACATTTAGGTCATAACCCACAAAGTCGACAAGATGCGCGTGTTTAATAAATCCTAGACGTTCAGAATTCGAATTTCGAATTCCTAGAGTTATTGTCCTTTGAAATGAAGCCTTTTGAGTGAAAAAAGTCTCGAAAAAAACACTATACGTCCTAAAGGATATACGACGGAAGAGTAGAACGATAAATAAACAGACAACGACAACAAGAAGCGCGTGTTTAACATATCCTACACATTCAGAATTCGAATTTTGAATTCCTAGAGTTATTGTCCTTTGAAATGTAGCCTTTTGATTGAAAAAACTAGCGAAAAAAAAACATTACGGCCATAAGGATCTACAATGGAAGTATAGACTGACAAATGGTCAAACCGACAAAGTCGACAAGATGCGCGTGTTTAACAAATCCTAGATGTTTAGAATTCGAATTTCGAATTCCTAGAGTTATTGTCACTTGAAATGAAGCCTTTTGATGGAAAAAAGTATCGAAAAAAATACTATACGTCCTAAAGGATATACGACGGAAGAGTAGAACGATAAATAAACAGACAACGACAACAAGAAGCGCGTGTTTAACATATCCTAGACATTCAGAATTCGAATTTTGAATTCCTAGAGTTATTGTCATTTGAAATGTTGCCTTTTGATGGAAAAAAAGACGCGAAAAAAAAACCTTACAGCCGTAACGATCTACAGTGGAAGTGTAGACTGACAAATGGTCAAAACCGACAAAGTCGACAAGATGCGCGTGTTTAACTTATCCTAGACGTTCAGAATTCGAATTTCGAATTTCTAGAGTTATAGTCCTTCGAAATGAAGCCTTTTGGTGGAAAAAAGTCGCGAAAAAAATACTTTACGGCCATAAGGATATACAACGGAAGAGTAGACCGATAAATAAACCGACAAAGACAAAAAGAAGCGCATGTTTAACATATCGTAGACGTTCAGAATGCCAATTTCGAATTTCTAGAGTTATTGTCATTTGAAAAAAAATACAATCGAAGTGTAGACTGACAAATGGTCAAAACCGACAAAGTCGACAAGATGCGCGTGTTTAACAAATCCTAGACGTTCAGAATTCGAATTTCGAATTCCTAGAGTTATTGTCCTTTCAAATGAAGCCTTTTGATGGAAAAAAGTCGCGAAAAAAATACTTTACGGCCTTAAGGATATACAATGGAAGAGTAGACCAATAAGTAAACCGACAAAGACAACAAGAAGCCCGTGTGTAACATATCGTAGACATTCAGAATTCGAATTTTGAATTCCTAGAGTTCTTGTCATTTGAAATGTAGCCTTTTGATTGAAAAAACGCGCGAAAAAAATACCTTACGGCCATGAGGATCTACAATGGAAGTGTAGACTGACAAATGGTCAAAACCGACAAAGTCGACAAGATGCGCGTGTTTGACAAATCCTAGACATTCAGAATTCGAATTTCGAATTCCTAGAGTTATTGTCCTTTGAAATGAAACCTTTTGATGGAAAAAAGTCTCGAAAAAAATACTATACGTCTTAACGGATCTACGATAAATGGATAAATGATAAATAAACAAACAACGACAACATGAAGCGCGTGTTTAATATATCCTAGACGTTCAGAATTTGAATTATGAATTCCTAGAGTTATTGTCATTTGAAATGTAGATTTCGATGGAAAAAACTCGCGAAAAAAATACGTTACGGCCATAAGGATCTACAACGGAAGTGTAGATCGATAAATGGTCAAAACCGACAAAGTCGACATGAAGAGCGTGTTTAATAAATCCTAGACGATCTGAATTCGAATTTCGAATTCCTAGAGTTATTGTCCTTTGAAATGAAGCCTTTTGATGGAAAAAAGTCGCGAAAAAAATACGTTACGGCCTCAAGGGTATACAACGGAAGAGTAGATAGATAAATAAACCGACAAAGACAACAAGAAGCCCGTGTTTAACATATCGTAGATGTTAAGAATGCGAATTTCGAATTCCTAGAGTTATTGTCATTTGAAATGAAGCCTTTTGATGGAAAAAAGTCTCGAAAAAAATACTTTACGTCCTTAAGGATCTACAACGGAAGAGTAGAACGTTAAATAAACAGACAACGACAATAAGAAGCGCGTGTTTAACATATCCTAGACATTCAGAATTCGAATTTTGAATTCCTAGAGTTATTGTCATTTGAAATGTAGCCTTTTGATGGAAAAAACGCGCGAAAAAAATACCTTACGGCCATAAGGATCTACAACGGAAGTGTAGACCGATAAATGGTCAAAACCTACAAAGTCGACATGAAGCGCCTGTTTAACAATTCCTAGACGATCAGAATTCGAATTTCGAATTCCTAGAGTTATTGTCCTTTGAAATTAAGCCTTTTGATGGAAAAAAGTCGCGAAAAAAATACTTTACGGCATTAAGGATATACAACGGAAGAGTAGACCGATAAATAAACTGACAAAGACAACAAGAAGCTCGTGTTTAACATATCGTAGATGTTCAGAATGCGAATTTCAAATTCCTAGAGTTCTTGTCCTTTGAAATGAAGCCATTTGATGGAAAAAAGTCACGAAAAAAAATTCTTTACGGCCTTAAGGGTATAAAACGGAAGAGTAGACCGATAAATAAACCGACAAATACAACAAGAAGCCCGTGTTTACTTATCGTAGATGTTTAGAATGCAAATTTCGAATTCCTAGAGTTATTGTCATTTGAAATGAAGCCTTTTGATTGAAAAAAGTCTCGAAAAAAATACTTTACGTCCTTAAGGATCTACAACAGAAGAGTAGAACGATAAATAAACAGACAACGACAACAAGAAGCGGGTGTGTAACATATCCGAGAAATTCAAAATTCGAATTTTGAATTCCTTGAGTTATTGTCATTTGAAATGTAGCCTTTTGATTGAAAAAAACACGCGAAAAAAATACCTAACAGCCATAAAGATCTACAATGGAAGTGTAGACTAACAAATGGTCAAAACCCACAAAGTCGACAAGATGCGCGTGTTTAACAAATCCTAGACGTTCAGAATTCGAATTTCGAATTCCTAGAGTTACTGTCCTTTGAAATGAAGCCTTTTGATGGAAAAAAGTCTCGAAAAAAATACTATACGTCCTAAACGATCTACGACGGAAGAGTAGAACGATAAATAAACAGACAACGACAACAAGAAGCGCGTGTTTAACATATCCTAGACATTCAGAATTCGAATTTTGAATTCCTAGAGTTATTGTCATTTGAAATGTAGCCTTTTGATGGAAAAAACTCGCGAAAAAAATACCTTACGGCCATAAGGATCTACAATGGAAGTGTAGACCGATAAATGGTCAAAACCTACAAAGTCGACATGAAGCGCGTGTTTAACAAATCCTAGACGATCAGAATTCGAACTTTGAATTCCTAGAGTTATAGTCCTTTGAAATGAAGCCTTTTGATGGAAAAAAGTCGCGAAAAAAATACTTTACGGCATTAAGGGTATACAACGGAAGAGTAGACCGATAAATAAACCGACAAATACAACAAGATGCCCGTGTTTAACATTTCATAGATGTTCAGAATGCGAATTTCGAATTCCTAGAGTTATTGTCATTTGAAATAAAGCCTTTTGATTGAAAAAAGTCTCGAAAAAAATACTTTACGTCCTTAAGTATCTACAACGGAAGAGTAGAACGTTAAATAAACAGACAACGACAATAAGAAGCGCGTGTTTAACATATCCTAGACATTCAGAATTCGAATTTTGAATTCCTAGAGTTATTATCATTTGAAATGTAGCCTTTTGATGGAAAAAACGCGCGAAAAAAATACCTTACGGCCATAAGGATCTACAACGGAAGTGTAGACCGATAAATGGTCAAAACCTACAAAGTCGACATGAAGCGCCTGTTTAACAAATCCTAGACGATCAGAATTCGAATTTCGAATTCCTAGAGTTATTGTCCTTTGAAATGAAGCCTTTTGGTGGAAAAAAGTCGCGAAAAAAATACTTTACGGCATTAAGGGTATACAACGGAAGAGTAGACCGATAAATAAACTGACAAAGACAACAAGAAGCTCGTGTATAACATATCGTAGATGTTCAGAATGCGAATTTCAAATTCCTAGAGTTCTTGTCCTTTGAAATGAAGCCATTTGATGGAAAAAAGTCACGAAAAAAAATTCTTTACGGCCTTAAGGGTATAAAACGGAAGAGTAGACCGATAAATAAACCGACAAATACAACAAGAAGCCCGTGTTTAACTTATCGTAGATGTTTAGAATGCAAATTTCGAATTCCTAGAGTTATTGTCATTTGAAATGAAGCCTTTTGATTGAAAAAAGTCTCGAAAAAAATACTTTACGTCCTTAAGGATCTACAACAGAAGAGTAGAACGATAAATAAACAGACAACGACAACAAGAAGCGGGTGTGTAACATATCCGAGAAATTCAAAATTCGAATTTTGAATTCCTTGAGTTATTGTCATTTGAAATGTAGCCTTTTGATTGAAAAAACTCGCGAAAAAAATACCTAACAGCCATAAAGATCTACAATGGAAGTGTAGACTAACAAATGGTCAAAACCCACAAAGTCGACAAGATGCGCGTGTTTAACAAATCCTAGACGTTCAGAATTCGAATTTCGAATTCCTAGAGTTACTGTCCTTTGAAATGAAGCCTTTTGATGGAAAAAAGTCTCGAAAAAAATACTATACGTCCTAAACGATCTATGACGGAAGAGTAGAACGATAAATAAACAGACAACGACAACAAGAAGCGCGTGTTTAACATATCCTAGACATTCAGAATTCGAATTTTGAATTCCTAGAGTTATTGTCATTTGAAATGTAGCCTTTTGATGGAAAAAACTCGCGAAAAAAATACCTTACGGCCATAAGGATCTACAACGGAAGTGTAGACCGATAAATGGTCAAAACCTACAAAGTCGACATGAAGCGCGTGTTTAACAAATCCTAGACGATCAGAATTCGAACTTTGAATTCCTAGAATCGAACCTTGGTATAAGTCGAATGACGCCACAATCAATTGATGGAGAATTGATTGATAAGTCAAGAACAATACGAATTAAAATTAATTCAAACTGTTCAACAAGTTCTTAAGAACTTAAAGGAGCGAAACACTCAAATTCGTAATAATCAATCTGCCTTAAACAAAAGCGTTAACTCCTTTAAATAGGAGGAAAACAACCCTAAAACGAAAAATAACACAAACGGGCGAAGCCCACTTCGAAAATAAAGAATAGTCTAGAACAAGCCCAAAACACACTTAGCAGCCCCAACTCTAATCTAATAATTATCCTCAATCCATGGGCTTCAACAATGCAAAATAAAAAATAATAATAATAAAACGCCATGAAATAATTCAGACGTGTGGTTCCAATTCTTCTTGGCTAAGCATTATTTTCCATTCGTGCTCTTCATCTCCTTGAATGCTTCTCCAAGCGTCAGCTTTATTCATCAGCTCGTGGACCATGCTCATGAGTGCTTCCTTCATCTTCCTTGCTCTAGCTCGGGTGATCGGACCACTTGGAACCCGGATGGGATCTGCATAGTCTTCACTCCATGATCCAGCTCCAGTGCTATCCTTGGGCTCATCACCTTATGGCCATAAGGATCTACAATGGAAGTGTAGACTGACAAATGGTCAAAACCGACAAAGTCGACAAGATGCGCGTGTTTAACAAATCCTAGACGTTCAGAATTCGAATTTCGAATTCCTAGAATTTTTGTCCTTTGAAATGAAGTCTTTTGATGGAAAAAAGTCGCAAAAAAAAAATACTTTACGGCCTTAAGGATCTACAACGGAAGAGTAGATCCAAAAATAAACCGACAAAGACAACAAGAAGCGCGTGTTTAACATATCAAAGACATTCAGAATTAGAATTTCGAATTCCTAGAGTTACTGTCCTTTGAAATGAAGCCTTTTGATGGAAAAAAAGTCTCGAAAAAAAATACTATACGTCCTAAACGATCTACGACGGAAGAGTAGAACGATAAATAAACAGACAACGACAACAAGAAGCGCGTGTTTAACATATCCTAGACATTCAGAATTCGAATTTTGAATTCCTAGAGTTATTGTCATTTGAAATGTAGCCTTTTGATGGAAAAAACTCGCGAAAAAAATACCTTACGGCCATAAGGATCTACAACGGAAGTGTAGACCGATAAATGGTCAAAACCTACAAAGTCGACATGAAGCGCGTGTTTAACAAATCCTAGACGATCAGAATTCGAACTTTGAATTCCTAGAATCGAACCTTGGTATAAGTCGAATGACGCCACAATCAATTGATGGAGAATTGATTGATAAGTCAAGAACAATACGAATTAAAATTAATCAAACTGTTCAACAAGTTCTTAAGAACTTAAAGGAGCGAAACACTCAAATTCGTAATAATCAATCTGCCTTAAACAAAAGCGTTAACTCCTTTAAATAGGAGGAAAACAACCCTAAAACGAAAAATAACACAAACGGGCGAAGCCCACTTCGAAAATAAAGAATAGTCTAGAACAAGCCCAAAACACACTTAGCAGGCCCAACTCTAATCTAATAATTATCCTCAATCCATGGGCTTCAACAATGCAAAATAAAAAATAATAATAATAAAACGCCATGAAATAATTCAGACGTGTGGTTCCAATTCTTCTTGGCTAAGCATTATTTTCCATTCGTGCTCTTCATCTCCTTGAATGCTTCTCCAAGCGTCAGCTTTATTCATCAGCTCGTGGACCATGCTCATGAGTGCTTCCTTCATCTTCCTTGCTCTAGCTCGGGTGATCGGACCACTTGGAACCCGGATGGGATCTGCATAGTCTTCACTCCATGATCCAGCTCCAGTGCTATCCTTGGGCTCATCACCTTATGGCCATAAGGATCTACAATGGAAGTGTAGACTGACAAATGGTCAAAACCGACAAAGTCGACAAGATGCGCGTGTTTAACAAATCCTAGACGTTCAGAATTCGAATTTCGAATTCCTAGAATTTTTGTCCTTTGAAATGAAGTCTTTTGATGGAAAAAAGTCGCAAAAAAAATACTTTACGGCCTTAAGGATCTACAACGGAAGAGTAGATCCAAAAATAAACCGACAAAGACAACAAGAAGCGCGTGTTTAACAACATATCAAAGACATTCAGAATTAGAATTTCGAATTCCTAGAGTTATTGTCATTTGAAATGAAGCCTTTTGATGGAAAAAGTCTCCAAAAAAATACATTACGTCCTTAAGGATCTACAACGGAAGAGTAGAACGATAAATAAACAGACAACGACAACAAGAAGCGCGTGTTTAACATATCCTAGACATTCAGAATTCGAATTTTGAATTCCTCGAGTTATTGTCATTTGAAATGTGGCATTTTGATGGAAAAAACGCGCGAAAAAAAATACCTTACGGCCATAAGGATCTACAACGGAAGTGTAGACCGATAAATGGTCAAAACCTACAAAGTCGACATGAAGCGCGTGTTTAACAAATCCTAGACGATCAGAATTCGAACTTTGAATTCCTAGAGTTATAGTCCTTTGAAATGAAGCCTTTTGATGGAAAAAAGTCGCGAAAAAAATTCTTTACGGCCTTAAGGGTATACAACGGAAGAGTAGACCGATAAATAAACCGACAAATACAACAAGAAGCCCGTGTTTAACTTATCGTAGATGTTTAGAATTCAAATTTCGAATTCCTAGAGTTATTGTCATTTGAAATGAAGCCTTTTGATTGAAAAAAGTCTCGAAAAAAATACTTTACGTCCTTAAGGATCTACAACAGAAGAGTAGAACGATAAATAAACAGACAATGACAACAAGAAGCGGGTGTGTAACATATCCGAGAAATTCAAAATTCGAATTTTGAATTCCTTGAGTTATTGTCATTTGAAATGTAGCCTTTTGATTGAAAAAACTCGCGAAAAAAATACCTAACAGCCATAAAGATCTACAATGGAAGTGTAGACTAACAAATGGTCAAAACCCACAAAGTCGACAAGATGCGCGTGTTTAACAAATCCTAGACGTTCAGAATTCGAATTTCGAATTCCTAGAGTTACTGTCCTTTGAAATGAAGCCTTTTGATGGAAAAAAGTCTCGAAAAAAATACTATACGTCCTAAACGATCTACGACGGAAGAGTAGAACGATAAATAAACAGACAACGACAACAAGAAGCGCGTGTTTAACATATCCTAGACATTCAGAATTCGAATTTTGAATTCCTAGAGTTATTGTCATTTGAAATGTAGCCTTTTGATGGAAAAAACTCGCGAAAAAAATACCTTACGGCCATAAGGATCTACAACGGAAGTGTAGACCGATAAATGGTCAAAACCTACAAAGTCGACATGAAGCGCGTGTTTAACAAATCCTAGACGATCAGAATTCGAACTTTGAATTCCTAGAATCGAACCTTGGTATAAGTCGAATGACGCCACAATCAATTGATGGAGAATTGATTGATAAGTCAAGAACAATACGAATTAAAATTAATTCAAACTGTTCAACAAGTTCTTAAGAACTTAAAGGAGCGAAACACTCAAATTCGTAATAATCAATCTGCCTTAAAAAAAAGCGTTAACTCCTTTAAATAGGAGGAAAACAACCCTAAAACGAAAAATAACACAAACGGGCGAAGCCCACTTCGAAAATAAAGAATAGTCTAGAACAAGCCCAAAACACACTTAGCAGGCCCAACTCTAATCTAATAATTATCCTCAATCCATGGGCTTCAACAATGCAAAATAAAAAATAATAATAATAAAACGCCATGAAATAATTCAGACGTGTGGTTCCAATTCTTCTTGGCTAAGCATTATTTTCCATTCGTGCTCTTCATCTCCTTGAATGCTTCTCCAAGCGTCAGCTTTATTCATCAGCTCGTGGACCATGCTCATGAGTGCTTCCTTCATCTTCCTTGCTCTAGCTCGGGTGATCGGACCACTTGGAACCCGGATGGGATCTGCATAGTCTTCACTCCATGATCCAGCTCCAGTGCTATCCTTGGGCTCATCACCTTATGGCCATAAGGATCTACAATGGAAGTGTAGACTGACAAATGGTCAAAACCGACAAAGTCGACAAGATGCGCGTGTTTAACAAATCCTAGACGTTCAGAATTCGAATTTCGAATTCCTAGAATTTTTGTCCTTTGAAATGAAGTCTTTTGATGGAAAAAAGTCGCAAAAAAAATACTTTACGGCCTTAAGGATCTACAACGGAAGAGTAGATCCAAAAATAAACCGACAAAGACAACAAGAAGCGCGTGTTTAACATATCAAAGACATTCAGAATTAGAATTTCGAATTCCTAGAGTTACTGTCCTTTGAAATGAAGCCTTTTGATGGAAAAAAGTCTCGAAAAAAATACTATACGTCCTAAACGATCTACGACGGAAGAGTAGAACGATAAATAAACAGACAACGACAACAAGAAGCGCGTGTTTAACATATCCTAGACATTCAGAATTCGAATTTTGAATTCCTAGAGTTATTGTCATTTGAAATGTAGCCTTTTGATGGAAAAAACTCGCGAAAAAAATACCTTACGGCCATAAGGATCTACAACGGAAGTGTAGACCGATAAATGGTCAAAACCTACAAAGTCGACATGAAGCGCGTGTTTAACAAATCCTAGACGATCAGAATTCGAACTTTGAATTCCTAGAATCGAACCTTGGTATAAGTCGAATGACGCCACAATCAATTGATGGAGAATTGATTGATAAGTCAAGAACAATACGAATTAAAATTAATTCAAACTGTTCAACAAGTTCTTAAGAACTTAAAGGAGCGAAACACTCAAATTCGTAATAATCAATCTGCCTTAAACAAAAGCGTTAACTCCTTTAAATAGGAGGAAAACAACCCTAAAACGAAAAATAACACAAACGGGCGAAGCCCACTTCGAAAATAAAGAATAGTCTAGAACAAGCCCAAAACACACTTAGCAGGCCCAACTCTAATCTAATAATTATCCTCAATCCATGGGCTTCAACAATGCAAAATAAAAAATAATAATAATAAAACGCCATGAAATAATTCAGACGTGTGGTTCCAATTCTTCTTGGCTAAGCATTATTTTCCATTCGTGCTCTTCATCTCCTTGAATGCTTCTCCAAGCGTCAGCTTTATTCATCAGCTCGTGGACCATGCTCATGAGTGCTTCCTTCATCTTCCTTGCTCTAGCTCGGGTGATCGGACCACTTGGAACCCGGATGGGATCTGCATAGTCTTCACTCCATGATCCAGCTCCAGTGCTATCCTTGGGCTCATCACCTTATGGCCATAAGGATCTACAATGGAAGTGTAGACTGACAAATGGTCAAAACCGACAAAGTCGACAAGATGCGCGTGTTTAACAAATCCTAGACGTTCAGAATTCGAATTTCGAATTCCTAGAATTTTTGTCCTTTGAAATGAAGTCTTTTGATGGAAAAAAGTCGCAAAAAAAATACTTTACGGCCTTAAGGATCTACAACGGAAGAGTAGATCCAAAAATAAACCGACAAAGACAACAAGAAGCGCGTGTTTAACAACATATCAAAGACATTCAGAATTAGAATTTCGAATTCCTAGAGTTATTGTCATTTGAAATGAAGCCTTTTGATGGAAAAAAGTCTCCAAAAAAATACATTACGTCCTTAAGGATCTACAACGGAAGAGTAGAACGATAAATAAACAGACAACGACAACAAGAAGCGCGTGTTTAACATATCCTAGACATTCAGAATTCGAATTTTGAATTCCTCGAGTTATTGTCATTTGAAATGTGGCATTTTGATGGAAAAAACGCGCGAAAAAAATACCTTACGGCCATAAGGATCTACAACGGAAGTGTAGACCGATAAATGGTCAAAACCTACAAAGTCGACATGAAGCGCGTGTTTAACAAATCCTAGACGATCAGAATTCGAACTTTGAATTCCTAGAGTTATAGTCCTTTGAAATGAAGCCTTTTGATGGAAAAAAGTCGCGAAAAAAATTCTTTACGGCCTTAAGGGTATACAACGGAAGAGTAGACCGATAAATAAACCGACAAATACAACAAGAAGCCCGTGTTTAACTTATCGTAGATGTTTAGAATTCAAATTTCGAATTCCTAGAGTTATTGTCATTTGAAATGAAGCCTTTTGATTGAAAAAAGTCTCGAAAAAAATACTTTACGTCCTTAAGGATCTACAACAGAAGAGTAGAACGATAAATAAACAGACAACGACAACAAGAAGCGGGTGTGTAACATATCCGAGAAATTCAAAATTCGAATTTTGAATTCCTTGAGTTATTGTCATTTGAAATGTAGCCTTTTGATTGAAAAAACTCGCGAAAAAAATACCTAACAGCCATAAAGATCTACAATGGAAGTGTAGACTAACAAATGGTCAAAACCCACAAAGTCGACAAGATGCGCGTGTTTAACAAATCCTAGACGTTCAGAATTCGAATTTCGAATTCCTAGAGTTACTGTCCTTTGAAATGAAGCCTTTTGATGGAAAAAAGTCTCGAAAAAAATACTATACGTCCTAAACGATCTACGACGGAAGAGTAGAACGATAAATAAACAGACAACGACAACAAGAAGCGCGTGTTTAACATATCCTAGACATTCAGAATTCGAATTTTGAATTCCTAGAGTTATTGTCATTTGAAATGTAGCCTTTTGATGGAAAAAACTCGCGAAAAAAATACCTTACGGCCATAAGGATCTACAACGGAAGTGTAGACCGATAAATGGTCAAAACCTACAAAGTCGACATGAAGCGCGTGTTTAACAAATCCTAGACGATCAGAATTCGAACTTTGAATTCCTAGAATCGAACCTTGGTATAAGTCGAATGACGCCACAATCAATTGATGGAGAATTGATTGATAAGTCAAGAACAATACGAATTAAAATTAATTCAAACTGTTCAACAAGTTCTTAAGAACTTAAAGGAGCGAAACACTCAAATTCGTAATAATCAATCTGCCTTAAAAAAAAGCGTTAACTCCTTTAAATAGGAGGAAAACAACCCTAAAACGAAAAATAACACAAACGGGCGAAGCCCACTTCGAAAATAAAGAATAGTCTAGAACAAGCCCAAAACACACTTAGCAGGCCCAACTCTAATCTAATAATTATCCTCAATCCATGGGCTTCAACAATGCAAAATAAAAAATAATAATAATAAAACGCCATGAAATAATTCAGACGTGTGGTTCCAATTCTTCTTGGCTAAGCATTATTTTCCATTCGTGCTCTTCATCTCCTTGAATGCTTCTCCAAGCGTCAGCTTTATTCATCAGCTCGTGGACCATGCTCATGAGTGCTTCCTTCATCTTCCTTGCTCTAGCTCGGGTGATCGGACCACTTGGAACCCGGATGGGATCTGCATAGTCTTCACTCCATGATCCAGCTCCAGTGCTATCCTTGGGCTCATCACCTTATGGCCATAAGGATCTACAATGGAAGTGTAGACTGACAAATGGTCAAAACCGACAAAGTCGACAAGATGCGCGTGTTTAACAAATCCTAGACGTTCAGAATTCGAATTTCGAATTCCTAGAATTTTTGTCCTTTGAAATGAAGTCTTTTGATGGAAAAAAGTCGCAAAAAAAATACTTTACGGCCTTAAGGATCTACAACGGAAGAGTAGATCCAAAAATAAACCGACAAAGACAACAAGAAGCGCGTGTTTAACATATCAAAGACATTCAGAATTAGAATTTCGAATTCCTAGAGTTATTGTCATTTGAAATGAAGCCTTTTGATGGAAAAAAGTCTCCAAAAAATACATTACGTCCTTAAGGATCTACAACGGAAGAGTAGAACGATAAATAAACAGACAACGACAACAAGAAGCGCGTGTTTAACATATCCTAGACATTCAGAATTCGAATTTTGAATTCCTCGAGTTATTGTCATTTGAAATGTGGCATTTTGATGGAAAAAACTCGCGAAAAAAATACCTTACGGCCATAAGGATGTACAATGGAAGTGTAGACTGACAAATGGTCAAAACCGACATAGTCGACAAGATGCGCATGTTTAACAAATCCTAGACGTTCAGAATTAGAATTTCGAATTCCTAGAGTTATTGTCCTTTGAAATGAAGCCTTTTGATGGAAAAAAGTCGCAAAAATAATATTTTTCATCCTTAAGAATCTACAACGGAAGAGTAGAACGATAAATAAACAGACAAAGACAACAAGAAGCGCTTGTTTATCATATTCTAGACATTCAGAATTCGAATTTTGAATTCCTATAATTATTGTCATTTGAAATGTAGCCTTTTGATGGAAAAAACTCGCGAAAAAAATACCTTACGGCCAAAAGGATCTACAATGGAAGTGTACACTGACATATGGTTAAATCCGACAAAGTCGACAAGATGCGCGTGTTTAACAAATCCTAGGCGTTTGGAATTCGAATTTTGAATTCCTAGAGTTATTGTCCTTTGAAATGAAGCCTTTGATGGAAAAAAGTCGCGAAAAAAATACTTTACGGCCTAAAGGATGTACAACGGAAGAGTAGATCGAAAAACAAACCGACAAAGATAACAAGAACCGCGTGTTTAGCATATCCTAAACATTCAGAGTTCGAATTTTGAATTCCTAAAGTTATTACCATTTGAAATGAAGCCTTTTGATGGAAAACAGTCGCAAAAAAAATACCTTACGGCCATAAGGATCTACAACGGAAGTGTAAACCGATAATTGGTCAAAACCGACAAAGTCGACATGAAGCGCGTGTTTAACAAATCCTAGATGATCAAAATTCGAATTTCGAATTCCTAGAGTTATTGTCATTTGAAATGTAGCCTTTTGATGGAAAAAAGCCGCGAAAAAAATATCTTACGGCCATAAGGATCTACAACGGAAGTGTAGACCGATAAATGGTCAAAACCGACAAAGTCGACATGAAGCGCGTGTTTAACAAATCCTAGATGATCAAAATTCGATTTTCGAATTCCTAGAGTTACTGTCCTTTGAAATGAAGCCTTTTGGTGGAAAAAAATCGCGAAAAAAATCCGACAAAGACAACAAGAAGCGCGTGTTTAACATTTCGTAGACGTTCAGAATGCGAATTTCGAATTCCTAGAGTCATTGTCATTATAAATGAAGCCTTTTGATGGAAAAAACTCGCAAAAAAAATACAATGCAGCCATAAAGATCTACAACGGAAGTGTAGAGTGACAAAGTCGGCAAGAAGCGCATGTTTAACAAATCCTAGACGTTCAGAATTCGAATTTCGAATTCCTAGTGTTATTGTCCTTAGAAATGAAGCCTTTTGATGGAAAAATGTCGCGAAAAAAATACTTTACGGCCTTAAGGATCTACAACGGAAGAGTAAATCGATAAATAAACGGACAAAGACAACAAGAAGCGTGTGTTTAACATATCCTAGACATTAAGAATTCGAATTTTGAATTCCTAGAGTTATTGTCATTTGAAATGAAGCCTTTTGATCGAAAAAACTCGCGAAAAAAATACCTTACTGCCATAAGGATTTACAACGGAAGTTTAGACTGACAAATGGTCAAAACCTACAAAGTCGACAAGAAGCGCATGTTTAACAAATCGTAGACGTTCAGAATTCGAATTTTGAATTCCTACAGTTATTGTCCTTTGAAATGAAGCCTTTTGACGGAAAAAGTCACCAAAAAAATTCTTTACGGCCTTAAGGATCTAGAACGAAGGAGTAGATCGATAAGTAAACTGACAAAGACAAGAAGAGGCGCGTGTTTAACATATCCTAGACATTCAGAATTCGAATTTTGAATTCCTAGAGTTATTGTCATTTGGAATGTAGCCTTTTGATGGAAAAAACTCGCAAAAAAAATACCATGCGGCCATAAAGATCTACAACGGAAGTGTAGACCGACAAAGTCGACAAGAAGCACGTGTTTAACAAATCCTAGTTCTTCAGAATTCGAATTTCGAATTCCTAGAGTTATTGTCCTTTGAAATGAAGCATTTTGATGGAAAAAAGTCGCGAAAAAAAATACTTTACGGCGTTAAGGATCTACCACGGAAGAGTAAACCGACAAATAAACCGACAAAGACAACAAGAAGCACGTGTTTAACATTTCGTAGACATTCTGAATTCGAATTTTGAATTCCTAGAGTTATTGTCATTTGAAATGTAGCCTTTTGATCGAAAAAACTCGCGAAAAATATACCTTACCGTCATAAGGATCTACAACGGAAGTTTAGACTGACAATTGGTCAAAACCTACAAAATCGACAAGAAGTGCATGTTTAAAAAATCCTAGACGTTCAGAATTCGAATTTTGAATTCCTAGAGTTATTGTTCTTTGAAATTAAGCCTTTTGATGGAATAAGTCACCAAAAAAATTCTTTACGGCCTTAAGGATCTACAACGGAGGAGTAGATCGATAAGTAAACCGACAAAGACAAGAAGAGGCGCGTGTTTAACATATTCTAGACATTAAGAATTCGAATTTTGAATTCCTAGAGTTATTGTCATTTGAAATGTAGCCTTTTGATGGAAAAAACTCGCAAAACAAATACCATGCGGCCATAAAGATCTACAACAGAAGTGTAGACTGACAAAGTCGACAAGAAGCACGTGTTTAACAAATCCTAGACGTTCAGAATTCGAATTTCGAATTCCTAGAGTTATTGTCCTTTGAAATGAAGCATTTTGATGGAAAAAAGTCGCGAAAAAAAATACTTTACGGCGTTAAAGGATCTACCACGGAAGAGTAAACCAATAAATAAACCGACAAAGACAACAAGAAGCGCGTGTTTAACATTTCGTAGACTTTCAAAATGCGAATTTCGAATTCCTAGAGTTATTGTCATTTGAAATGAAGCCTTTTGATGGAAAAAACTCGCAAAAAAAATACAATGCGGCCTTAAAGATCTACAACGGAAGTGTAGAGTGACAAAGTCGACAAGAAGCGCATGTTTAACAAATCCTAGACGTTCAGAATTCGAATTTTGAATTCCTAGTGTTATTGTCCTTTGAAATGAAGCCTTTTAATGGAAAAATGTCGCGAAAAAAATACTTTACGGCCTTAAGGATATACAACGGAAGAGTAGATCGATAAATAAATGGACAAAGACAACAAGAAGCGCGTGTTTAGCATATCCTAGACATTAAGAATTCGAA
This sequence comes from Lonicera japonica, assembly GCA_021464415.1. Lineage (NCBI taxonomy): Eukaryota > Viridiplantae > Streptophyta > Magnoliopsida > Dipsacales > Caprifoliaceae > Lonicera > Lonicera japonica. Next base: position 22,020 of record JAKCWG010000549.1, read on the forward strand.
TTTTGAATTCCTAGAGTTATTGTCATTTGAAATGTAGCCTTTTGATCGAAAAAACTCGCGAAAAAAATACCTTACCGCCATAAGGATCTACAACGGAAGTTTAGACTGACAAATGGTCAAAACCTACAAAGTCGACAAGAGGCGCGTGTTTAACATATCCTAGACATTCAGAATTCGAATTTTGAATTCCTAGAGTTATTGTCATTTGAAATGTTGCCTTTTGATGGAAAAAACTCGCAAAAAAAATACTTTACGGCGTTAAGGATCAACCACGGAAGTGTAGACCGAAAAATAAACCGACAAAGACAACAAGAAGCGCGTGTTTAACATTTCGTAGACGTTCAGAATGCGAATTTCGAATTCCTAGAGTTATTGTCATTTGAAATGAAGCCTTTTGATGGAAAAAACTCGCAAAAAAAATACCATGCGGCCATAAAGATCTACAACGGAAGTGTAGACTAACAAAGTCGACTAGAAGCACGTGTTTAACAAATCCTAGTCGTTCAGAATTCGAATTTCGAATTCCTAGAGTTGCTGTCCTTTGAAATGAAGCCTTTTGATGGAAAAAAGTCGCGAAAAAAATACTTTACGGCGTTAAGGATCTACCACGGAAGTGTAGACCGAAAAATAAACCGACAAAGACAACAAGAAGCGCGTGTTTAACATTTTGTAGACGTTCAGAATGCGAATTTCGAATTCCTAGAGTTATTGTCATTTGAAATGAAGCCTTTTGATGGAAAAAACTCGCAAAAAAAATACCATGCGGCCATAAAGATCTACAACGGAAGTGTAGACTGACAAAGTCGACAAGAAGCGCGTGTTTAACAAATCCTAGACGTTCAAAATTCGAATTTCGAATTCCTAGAGTTATTGTCCTTTGAAATGAAGCCTTTCGATGGAAAAAAGACACGAAAAAAATCATTTACGGCCTTAAGAAACTACAACGGAAGAGTAGATCGATAAATAAACGGACAAAGACAACAAGAAGTGCGTGTTTAACATATCCTAGACATTCTGAATTCGAATTTTGAATTCCTAGAGTTATTGTCATTTGAAATGTAGCATTTTGATGGAAAAAAGTCACTAAAAAAATTCTTTACGCCCTTAAGGATCTACAACAGAAGAGTAGATCGATAAATAAACTGACATAAGGATCTACAACGGAAGTTTAGACTGACAAATGGTCAAAACCTACAAAGTCGACAAGAAGCGCATGTTTAACAAATCATAGACATTCAGAATTCGAATTTTTAATTCCTACAGTTATTGTCCTTTGAAATGAAGCCATTTGATGGAAAAAGTCACCAAAAAAATTCTTTACGGCCTTAAGGATCTACAACGGAGGAGTAGATCGATAAGTAAACCGACAAAGACAAGAAGAGGCGCGTGTTTAACATATGCTAAACATTCAGAATTCGAATTTTGAAATCCTAGAGTTATTGTCATTTGAAATGTAGCCTTCTGATGGAAAAAACTCGCAAAAAAAATACCATGCGGCCATAAAGATCTACAACAGAAGTGTAGACTGACAAAGTCGACAAGAAGCGCGTGTTTAACAAATCCAAGACGTTCAGAATTCGAATTTCGAATTCCTAGTGTTATTGTCCTTTGAAATGAAGCCTTTTGATGGAAAAAAGACGCGAAAAAAATCATTTACGGCCTTAAGAAACTTCAACGGAAGAGTAGATCGATAAATAAACGGACAAAGACAACAAGAAGCGCGTGTTTAACATATCCTAGACATTCTGAATTCGAATTTTGAATTCCTAGAGTTATTGTCATTTGAAATGTAGCATTTTGATGGAAAAAAGTCACTAAAAAAATTCTTTACGCCCTTAAGGATCTACAACAGAAGAGTAGATCGATAAATAAACTGACATAAGGATCTACAACGGAAGTTTAGACTGACAAATGGTCAAAACCTACAAAGTCGACAAGAAGCGCATGTTTAACAAATCATAGACATTCAGAATTCGAATTTTTAATTCCTACAGTTATTGTCCTTTGAAATGAAGCCATTTGATGGAAAAAGTCACCAAAAAAATTCTTTACGGCCTTAAGGATCTACAACGGAGGAGTAGATCGATAAGTAAACCGACAAAGACAAGAAGAGGCGCGTGTTTAACATATGCTAAACATTCAGAATTCGAATTTTGAAATCCTAGAGTTATTGTCATTTGAAATGTAGCCTTCTGATGGAAAAAACTCGCAAAAAAAATACCATGCGGCCATAAAGATCTACAACAGAAGTGTAGACTGACAAAGTCGACAAGAAGCGCGTGTTTAACAAATCCAAGACGTTCAGAATTCGAATTTCGAATTCCTAGTGTTATTGTCCTTTGAAATGAAGCCTTTTGATGGAAAAAAGACGCGAAAAAAATCATTTACGGCCTTAAGAAACTTCAACGGAAGAGTAGATCGATAAATAAACGGACAAAGACAACAAGAAGCGCGTGTTTAACATATCCTAGACATTCTGAATTCGAATTTTGAATTCCTAGAGTTATTGTCATTTGAAATGTAGCCTTTTGATCGAAAAAACTTGCGAAAAATATACCTTACCGTCATAAGGATCTACAACAGAAGTTTAGACTGACAAATGGTCAAAACCTACAAAATCGACAAGAAGCGCATGTTTAACAAATCCTAGACGTTCAGAATTCGAATTTTGAATTCCTAGAGTTATTGTTCTTTGAAATTAAGCCTTTTGATGGAAAAAGTCACCAAAAAAATTCTTTACGGCCTTAAGGATCTACAACGGAGGAGTAGATCGATAAGTAAACCGACAAAGACAAGAAGAGGCGCGTGTTTAACATATTCTAGACATTAAGAATTCGAATTTTGAATTCCTAGAGTTATTGTCATTTGAAATGTAGCCTTTTGATGGAAAAAACTCGCAAAACAAATACCATGCGGCCATAAAGATCTACAACAGAAGTGTAGACTGACAAAGTCGACAAGAAGCACGTGTTTAACAAATCCTAGACGTTCAGAATTCGAATTTCGAATTCCTAGAGTTATTGTCCTTTGAAATGAAGCATTTTGATGGAAAAAAGTAACGAAAAAAAATACTTTACGGCGTTAAGGATCTACCACGGAAGAGTAAACCGACAAAGACAACAAGAAGCGCGTGTTTAACATTTCGTAGACTTTCAGAATGCGAATTTCGAATTCCTAGAGTTATTGTCATTTGAAATGAAGCCTTTTGATGGAAAAAACTCGCAAAAAAAATACAATGCGGCCTTAAAGATCTACAACGGAAGTGTAGAGTGACAAAGTCGACAAGAAGCGAATGTTTAACAAATCCTGGACGTTCAGAATTCGAATTTTGAATTCCTAGTGTTATTGTCCTTTGAAATGAAGCCTTTTAATGGAAAAATGTCGCGAAAAAAATACTTTACGGCCTTAAGGATATACAACGGAAGAGTAGATCGATAAATAAATGGACAAAGACAACAAGAAGCGCGTGTTTAGCATATCCTAGACATTAAGAATTCGAAGTTTCAATTCCTAGAGTTATTGTCATTTGAAATGTAGCCTTTTGATCGAAAAAACTCGCGAAAAAAATACCTTACCGCCATAAGGATCTACAACGGAAGTTTAGACTGACAAATGGTCAAAACCTACAAAGTCGACAAGAAGCGCATGTTTAACAAATCATAGACGTTCAGAATTCGAATTTTGAATTCCTAGAGTTATTGTCCTTTGAAATGAAGCCTTTTGATGGAAAAAATTCACCAAAAAAATTCTTTACGGCCTTAAGGATCTAGAACGGAGGAGTAGATCGATAAGTAAACCGACAAAGACAAGAAGAGGCGCGTGTTTAACATATCCTAGACTTTCAGAATTCGAATTTTGAATTCCTAGAGTTATTGTCATTTGAAATGTTGCCTTTTGATGGAAAAAACTCGCAAAAAAAATACTTTACTGCGTTAAGGATCAACCACGGAAGTGTAGACCGAAAAATAAACCGACAAAGACAACAAGAAGCGCGTGTTTAACATTTCGTAGACGTTCAGAATGCGAATTTCGAATTCCTAGAGTTATTGTCATTTGAAATGAAGCCTTTTGATGGAAAAAACTCGCAAATAAAGTACCATGCGGCCATAAAGATCTACAACGGAAGTGTAGACTGACAAAGTCGACAAGAAGCGCGTGTTTAACAAATCCTAGACGTTCAGAAATCGAATTTCGAATTCCTAGAGTTATTGTCCTTTGAAATGAAGCCTTTCGATGGAAAAAAGACGCGAAAAAAATCATTTACGGCCTTAAGAAACTACAACGGAAGAGTAGATCGATAAATAAACGGACAAAGACAACAAGAAGCGCGTGTTTAACATATCCTAGACATTCTGAATTCGAATTTTGAATTCCTAGAGTTATTGTCATTTGAAATGTAGCCTTTTGATCGAAAAAACTCGCGAAAAAAATACCTTACCGCCATAAGGATCTACAACGGAAGTTTAGACTGACAAATGGTCAACAAGAAGCGCGTGTTTAACAAATCCTAGACGTCCAGAATTCAAATTTTGAATTCCTAGAGTTATTGTCCTTTGAAATGAAGCCTTTTGATGGAAAAAAGTCACTGAAAAAATTCTTTACGGCCTTAAGGATCTATAACGGAAGAGTAGATCGATAAATAAACTAACAAAGACAAGAAGAGGCGCGTGTTTAACATATCATAGACATTTAGAATTCGAATTTCGAATTCCTAGAGTTAATGTCATTTGAAATGAAGCCTTTTGATCGAAAAAAAGGCGCAAAAAAAATACCTTACGGCCATAAGGATTTACAACGGAAGTCTAGACCGATAAATGGTCAAAACCGACCAAGTCGATATGAAGCGCATGTTTAACAAATCCAAGACAATTAGAATTCGAATTTCGTATTCCTAGAGTCATTGTCCTTTGAAATGAAGCCTTTTGATTGAAAAAAGTCGCGAAAAAATTAATTTACAGCCTTAAGGATATACAACGGAAGAGTAGACCGATAAATAAGCCGAGAAAGACAACAAGAAGCCCGTGTTTAACATATCGTAGATGTTCAGAATGCGAATTTCGAATTGCTAGAGTTATTGTCATTTGAAATGAAGTCTTTTGATGGAAAAAACTCGCAAAAAAATACCATGCGGCCACAAAGATCTACAACGGAAGTGTAGACTGACAAATGGTCAAAACCGACAAAGTCGACAAGAAGCGCGAGTTTAACAAATCCTAGACGTTCAGAGTTACTGTCCTTTGAAATGAAACCTTTTGATGGAAAAAAGTTGCGAAAAAAAAACTTTACGGCCTTAAGGATCTACAACGGAAGGGTAGACCGATAAATAAACCGACAAGGACATCAAGAAGCGCGTGTTTAACATATCGTAGACGTTCAGAATGCAAATTTCGAATTTCTAGAGTTGTTCTCAGTTGAAATGAAGCCATTTGATGGAAAAAAGTCACGAGAAAAATACATTACGGCCTTAAGGATCTACAATGGAGGGGTAGATCGATAAATAAACGGACAAAGACAACAAGAAGCGCGTGTTTAACATATCCTAGGCATTCAGAATTTGAATTTTGAATTGCTAGAGTTATTGTCATTTGAAATGAAGCCTTTTGATGGAAAAAAAGTCTCGAAAAAAATACTTTACGTCTTTAAGGATCTACAATGGAAGAGTAGAACGAGAAATAAACAGACAAAGATAACAAGAAGCGCGTGTTTAACATATCCTAGACATTCAGAATTTGAATTTTCAATTCCTAGAGTTATTGTCATTTGAAATGTAGCCTTTTGATGGAAAAAACTCGCGAAAAAAATACCTTACCGCCATAAGGATCTACAACGGAAGTTTAGACTGACAAATGGTCAAAACCTACAAAGTCGACAAGAAGCGCATGTTTAACAAATCATAGACGTTCAGAATTCGAATTTTGAATTCCTAGAGTTATTGTCCTTTGAAATGAAGCCTTTTGATGGAAAAAATTCACCAAAAAAATTCTTTACGGCCTTAAGGATCTAGAACGGAGGAGTAGATCGATAAGTAAACCGACAAAGACAAGAAGAGGCGCGTGTTTAACATATCCTAGACATTCAGAATTCGAATTTTGAATTCCTAGAGTTATTGTCATTTGAAACGTTGCCTTTTGATGGAAAAAACTCGCAAAAAAAATACTTTACGGCGTTAAGGATCAACCACGGAAGTGTAGACCGAAAAATAAACCGACAAAGACAACAAGAAGCGCGTGTTTAACATTTCGTAGACGTTCAGAATGCGAATTTCGAATTCCTAGAGTTATTGTCATTTGTAATGAAGCCTTTTGATGGAAAAAACTCGCAAAAAAAATACCATGCGGCCATAAAGATCTACAACGGAAGTGTAGACTGACAAAGTCGACAAGAAGCGCGTGTTTAACAAATCCTAGACGTTCAGAAATCGAATTTCGAATTCCTAGAGTTATTGTCCTTTGAAATGAAGCCTTTCGATGGAAAAAAGACGCGAAAAAAATCATTTACGGCCTTAAGAAACTACAACGGAAGAGTAGATCGATAAATAAACGGACAAAGACAACAAGAAGCGCGTGTTTAACATATCCTAGACATTAAGAATTCGAATTTTGAATTCCTAGAGTTATTGTCATTTGAAATGTAGCCTTTTGATGGAAAAAACTCGCAAAACAAATACCATGCGGCCATAAAGATCTACAACAGAAGTGTAGACTGACAAAGTCGACAAGAAGCACGTGTTTAACAAATCCTAGACGTTCAGAATTCGAATTTCGAATTCCTAGAGTTATTGTCCTTTGAAATGAAGCATTTTGATGGAAAAAAGTAACGAAAAAAAATACTTTACGGCGTTAAGGATCTACCACGGAAGAGTAAACCGACAAAGACAACAAGAAGCGCGTGTTTAACATTTCGTAGACTTTCAGAATGCGAATTTCGAATTCCTAGAGTTATTGTCATTTGAAATGAAGCCTTTTGATGGAAAAAACTCGCAAAAAAAATACAATGCGGCCTTAAAGATCTACAACGGAAGTGTAGAGTGACAAAGTCGACAAGAAGCGAATGTTTAACAAATCCTGGACGTTCAGAATTCGAATTTTGAATTCCTAGTGTTATTGTCCTTTGAAATGAAGCCTTTTAATGGAAAAATGTCGCGAAAAAAATACTTTACGGCCTTAAGGATATACAACGGAAGAGTAGATCGATAAATAAATGGACAAAGACAACAAGAAGCGCGTGTTTAGCATATCCTAGACATTAAGAATTCGAAGTTTCAATTCCTAGAGTTATTGTCATTTGAAATGTAGCCTTTTGATCGAAAAAACTCGCGAAAAAAATACCTTACCGCCATAAGGATCTACAACGGAAGTTTAGACTGACAAATGGTCAAAACCTACAAAGTCGACAAGAAGCGCATGTTTAACAAATCATAGACGTTCAGAATTCGAATTTTGAATTCCTAGAGTTATTGTCCTTTGAAATGAAGCCTTTTGATGGAAAAAATTCACCAAAAAAATTCTTTACGGCCTTAAGGATCTAGAACGGAGGAGTAGATCGATAAGTAAACCGACAAAGACAAGAAGAGGCGCGTGTTTAACATATCCTAGACTTTCAGAATTCGAATTTTGAATTCCTAGAGTTATTGTCATTTGAAATGTTGCCTTTTGATGGAAAAAACTCGCAAAAAAAATACTTTACTGCGTTAAGGATCAACCACGGAAGTGTAGACCGAAAAATAAACCGACAAAGACAACAAGAAGCGCGTGTTTAACATTTCGTAGACGTTCAGAATGCGAATTTCGAATTCCTAGAGTTATTGTCATTTGAAATGAAGCCTTTTGATGGAAAAAACTCGCAAATAAAGTACCATGCGGCCATAAAGATCTACAACGGAAGTGTAGACTGACAAAGTCGACAAGAAGCGCGTGTTTAACAAATCCTAGACGTTCAGAAATCGAATTTCGAATTCCTAGAGTTATTGTCCTTTGAAATGAAGCCTTTCGATGGAAAAAAGACGCGAAAAAAATCATTTACGGCCTTAAGAAACTACAACGGAAGAGTAGATCGATAAATAAACGGACAAAGACAACAAGAAGCGCGTGTTTAACATATCCTAGACATTCTGAATTCGAATTTTGAATTCCTAGAGTTATTGTCATTTGAAATGTAGCCTTTTGATCGAAAAAACTCGCGAAAAAAATACCTTACCGCCATAAGGATCTACAACGGAAGTTTAGACTGACAAATGGTCAACAAGAAGCGCGTGTTTAACAAATCCTAGACGTCCAGAATTCAAATTTTGAATTCCTAGAGTTATTGTCCTTTGAAATGAAGCCTTTTGATGGAAAAAAGTCACTGAAAAAATTCTTTACGGCCTTAAGGATCTATAACGGAAGAGTAGATCGATAAATAAACTAACAAAGACAAGAAGAGGCGCGTGTTTAACATATCATAGACATTTAGAATTCGAATTTCGAATTCCTAGAGTTAATGTCATTTGAAATGAAGCCTTTTGATCGAAAAAAAGGCGCAAAAAAAATACCTTACGGCCATAAGGATTTACAACGGAAGTCTAGACCGATAAATGGTCAAAACCGACCAAGTCGATATGAAGCGCATGTTTAACAAATCCAAGACAATTAGAATTCGAATTTCGTATTCCTAGAGTCATTGTCCTTTGAAATGAAGCCTTTTGATTGAAAAAAGTCGCGAAAAAATTAATTTACAGCCTTAAGGATATACAACGGAAGAGTAGACCGATAAATAAGCCGAGAAAGACAACAAGAAGCCCGTGTTTAACATATCGTAGATGTTCAGAATGCGAATTTCGAATTGCTAGAGTTATTGTCATTTGAAATGAAGTCTTTTGATGGAAAAAACTCGCATAAAAATACCATGCGGCCACAAAGATCTACAACGGAAGTGTAGACTGACAAATGGTCAAAACCGACAAAGTCGACAAGAAGCGCGAGTTTAACAAATCCTAGACGTTCAGAGTTACTGTCCTTTGAAATGAAACCTTTTGATGGAAAAAAGTTGCGAAAAAAAAACTTTACGGCCTTAAGGATCTACAACGGAAGGGTAGACCGATAAATAAACCGACAAGGACATCAAGAAGCGCGTGTTTAACATATCGTAGACGTTCAGAATGCAAATTTCGAATTTCTAGAGTTGTTCTCAGTTGAAATGAAGCCATTTGATGGAAAAAAGTCACGAGAAAAATACATTACGGCCTTAAGGATCTACAATGGAGGGGTAGATCGATAAATAAACGGACAAAGACAACAAGAAGCGCGTGTTTAACATATCCTAGGCATTCAGAATTTGAATTTTGAATTGCTAGAGTTATTGTCATTTGAAATGAAGCCTTTTGATGGAAAAAAAGTCTCGAAAAAAATACTTTACGTCTTTAAGGATCTACAATGGAAGAGTAGAACGAGAAATAAACAGACAAAGATAACAAGAAGCGCGTGTTTAACATATCCTAGACATTCTGAATTCGAATTTTGAATTCCTAGAGTTATTGTCATTTGAAATGTAGCCTTTTGATGGAAAAAACTCGCGAAAAAAATACATTGCGGCCACGAGGATCTACAACGGAAGTATAGGCTGACAAATGGTCAAAACCAACAAATTCGACAAGAAGCGTGTGTTTCACAAATCCGAGACGTTCTGAATTCAAATTTCGAATTCCTATAGTTATTGTCCTTTGAAATGAAGCCTTTTGATGGAAAAAAGTCACTAAAAAAATTCTTTATGGCCTTAAGGATCTACAACGGAAGAGTAGATCGATAAATAAATTGACAAAGACAACAAGAGGCACGTGTTTAACAAATCCTAGACATTTAGAATTCGAATTTTGAATACCTAGAGTTATTGTCATTTGAAATGAAACCTTTTGATGGAAAAAAGTCGCGAAAAAAATATTTACGGCCTTATGGATCTAAAACGGAAGAGTAGACCGATAAATAAACCGACAAAGACAACAAGAAGCGCGTCTTTAACATATCGTAGATGTTCAGAATGCGAATTTCGAATTCCTAGAGTTATTGTCATTTGAAATGAAGCCTTTAATGGAAAAAAGTCGCGAATAAAATAATTTACGGCTTTAAGGATATACAACGAAAGAGTAGATCGATAAATAAATGGACAAAGACAAGAAGAAGCGCGTGTTTAACATATCGTAGATGCTCAGAATGCGAATTTCGAATTCCTAGAGTTATTGTCATTTGAAATGAAACCTTTTGACGGAAAAAAGTCGCGAAAAAAATACTTTACGGCCTTAAGGATCTACAACAGAAGAGTAGATCGATAAATAAATTGTCAAAGACAATAACAAGCGCGTGTTTAACATATCCTAGACATTCAGAATTTGAATTTTGAATTCCTAGAGTTATTGCCATTTGAAATGAATCCTTTTGATGGAAAAAAAGTCGCGAAAAAAATACTTTACGTCTTTAAGGATCTACAACGGAAGAGTAGAACGAGAAATAAACAGACAAAGATAACAAGAAGCGCGTGTTTAACATATCCTAGACATTCAGAATTCGAATTTTCAACTCCTAGAGTTATTGACATTTGACCTGTAGCCTTTTGATGGAAAAAACTGGCGAAAAAAATAATTTTCGGCCAAGAAGCACGTGTTTAACAAATCCTAGACGTTCAGAATTCGAATTTCGAATTCCAAGAGTTATTGTCCGTTGAAATGAAGCCTTTTGATGGAAAAAGTCGCGAAAAAAATCCTTTACGGCCTTAAGGATCTACAACGGAAGACTAGATCGAAAATTAAACCGACAAAGACAACAAGAGGCGCGTGTTTAGCATATCATTGACATTCAGAATTCAAATTTTGAATTCCTAGAGTTATTTTCATCTGAAATGAAGCCTGTTGATGGAAAAAAGTCACAAAAAAATACCTTACGGCCATATGGTTCTACAACAGACGTGTAGACCGATAAATGGTCAAAACCGACAAAGTCGACATGAAGTGCGTGTTTAACAAATCCTAGACGTTTAGAATTTGAATTTCGAATTCCTAGAGTTATTGTCCTTTGAAATGAAACCTTTTGATGGAAAAAATTCACGAAAAAAATAATTTACGGCCTTAAGGATCTACAACGGAAGAGTAGATCGATAAATAAACGGACAAAGGCAACAAGAAGCGCGTGTTTAACATATCCTAGACATTCAGAATTCGAATTTTGAATACCTAGAGTTATTGTCATTTGAAATGAAGCCTTTTGATGGAAAACAGTCGCGAAAAAAATACTTTACGGCCTTAAGGATCTACAACGGAAGAGTAGATATATAAATAAACAGACAATGACAACAAGAAGCGCGTGTTTAACATATCATAGACATTTAGAATTCGAAATTTGAATTCCTAGCGTTATTGTCATTTGAAATGAAGCCTTTTGATGGAAAAAAGTCGCGAAAAAATAACCTTACAGCCATATGGATCTACAACAGAAGTGTAGACAGACAAATGGTAAAAACCAACAAAGTCGACAAGAAGCGCGTGTTTAACAAATCGTAGACTTTCAGAATTCGAATTTCGAATTCCTAGAGTTATTGTCCTTTGAAATGAACACTTTTGATGGAAAAAGTCGCGAAAAAAATACTTTACGGCCTTAAGGATCTACAACGGAAGAGTAGATCGAAAAATAAACCGACAAAGACAACAATAAGCGCGTATATAACATATCATAGACATTTAGAATTCAAATTTTGAATTCCTAGAGTTAATGTCATTTGAAATGAAGCATTTTGATGCAAAAAAGTCGCGAAAAAAATACCTTACGGCCATATGGATCTACAACAGAAGTGTAGACCGAGAAATGGTCAAAACCGACAAAGTCGACATGAAGAGCGTATTTAACAAATCCTAGACGTTTAGAATTTGAATTTCGAATTCCTAGAGTTATTGTCCTTTGAAATGAAACCTTTTGATGGAAAAAAGTCGCGATAAAAATAATTTACGGCCTTATAGATCTAAAACGGAAGAGTAGATTGATAAATAAACAGACAACGACAACAAGAAGCGCGTGTTTAACATATCCTAGACATTCAGAATTCGAATTTTGAATTCCTAGAGTTATTGTCATTTGAAATGTAGCCTTTTTATCGAAAAAACTCGCGAAAAAAATACCTTACCGCCATAAGGATTTATAATGGAAGTGTAGACTGACAAATGGTCAAAATCGACAACGTCGACAAAAAGCGCGTGTTTAACAAATCCTAGACGTTCAGAATTCGAATTTGGAATTCCTAGAGTTATTGTCCTTTGAAATGAAGCCTATTGAACGAAAAAAAGTCGCGAAAAAAAATCCTTTACGGCCTTAAGGATCTAAATCGGAAGAGTAGATCGATAAATAAACCGACAAAGACAACAATAAGCGTGTGTTTAACATATCATAGACATTCAAAATTCGAATTCCTAAAGTTATTGTCATTTGAAATGAAGCCTTTTGATGGAAAAAAGTCACGAAAAAAAATACCTTCTGGCCATAAGGATCTACAACGGAAGTGTAGACCGATAAATAAACCGACGAAGACAACAACAAGCGTGTGTTTAACATATCATAGACGTTCAGAATGCGAATTTCGAATTGTTAGAGTTATTGTCATTTGAAATGAAGCCTTTTATTGGAAAAAATTCGCGAAAAAAATACATTACGGCCCTAAGGATCTACAACGGAAGAGTAGATCGATAAATAAACTGTCAAAGACAACAAGAAGCGCGTGTTTAACATATCCTACACATTCAGAATTCGAATTTTGAATTCCTAGATTTATTGTCATTTGAAATCTAGCGATTTGATTGAAAAAACTCGCGAAAAAAATACCTTACGGCCATAAGGATCTACAACGGAAGTGTAGACAGATAAATGGTCGAAACAGACAAAGTCAACAAGAAGCGCGTGTTTAACAAATCCTAGACATTCAGAATTCGAATTTCGAATTCCTAGAGTTACTGTCCTTTGAAATGAAACCTTTTGATGGAAAAAAGTCGCGAAAAAAATACTTTACGTCCTTAAGGATCTACAACGGAAGGGTAGACCGATAAATTAACCGACAAAGACAACAAGATGCGCGTGTTTAACATATCGTAGAAGTTCAGAATGCGAATTTCGAATTTCTAGAGTTATTCTCATTTGAAATGAAGCCTTTTGATGGAAAAAAGTCGCCAGAAAAATACATTATGGCCTTAAGGATCTACAATAGAAGAGTAGATCGATAAATAAACGGACAAAGACAACAAGAAGCGCATGTTTAACATATCGTAGACATTCAGAATTCGAATTTTCAATTCCTAGAGTTATTGTCATTTGAAATGTTGCCTTTTGATGGAAAAAACACGCGAAAAAAATACCTTGCGGCCACAAGGATCTACAACGGAAGTGTAGACTGACAAATGGTCAAAACCGAAAAATTCGACAAGAAGCGCGTGTTTAACAAATCCTAGACGTTCAGAATTCAAATTTTGAATTCCTAGAGTTATTGTTCTTTGAAATGAAGCCTTTTGATGGAAAAAAGTCGCGAAAAAAATACTTTACGGCCTTATAGATCTAAAACGGAAGAGTAGACTGATAAATAAACCGACAAAGACAACAAGAAGTGCGTGTTTTACATATCGTAGACGTTCATAATGCGAATTTCGAATTCCTAGATTTATTTTCATTTGAAATGTAGCCTTTTGATGGAAAAAAGTCGAGAAAAAAATACCTTGCGGCCACAAGGATCTACAACGGAAGTGTAGACTGACAAATGGTCAAAACCGAAAAATTCGACAAGAAGCGCGTGTTTAACAAATCCAAGACATTCAGAATTCAAATTTTGAATTCCTAGAGTTATTGTTCTTTGAAATGAAGCCTTTTGATGGAAAAAAGTCGCGAAAAAATTACTTTACGGCCTTATAGATCTAAAACGGAAGAGTAGACCGATAAATAAACCGACAAAGACAATAAGAAGCGCGTGTTTAACATTTCGTAGACGTTCAGAATGTGAATTTTGAATTCCTAGAGTTATTGTCATTTGAAATGAAGCCTTTTGATGGAAAAAACTCAGAAAAAAATACCATGCGGCCATAAAGATCAACAACGGAATTGTAGACTGACAAAGTCGAAAAGAAGTGCGTGTTTAACATATCATAGACATTCAGAATTCGAATTTCGAATTCCTAGAGTTATTGTCAATTGAAAAGCCTTTTGATGGAAAAAAGTCACTAAAAAAATTCTTTACGGCCTTAAGGATCTACAACGGATGAGTAGATCGATAAATAAACTGACAAAGACAACACGAGGCGCGTGTTTAACATATCCTAGACATTCAGAATTCGAATTTTGAATACCTAGAGTTATTGTCATTTGAAATGAAGCCTTTTGAAGGAAAAAAGTCGCGAAAAAAATACTTTACGGCCTTATGGATCTAAAACGGAAGAGTAGACCGATAAATAAACCGACAAAGACAACAAGAAGAGCGTGTTTAACATATCGTAGACTATCAGAATGCGAATTTCAAATTCCTAGAGTTATTGTCATTTGAAATGTAGCCTTTTGATGGAAAAAAGTCGCGAAAAAAATACTTTACGCCCTTAAGGATCTATAACGGAAGGGTAGACCGATAAATAAACCGATAAAGACAACAACAAGAGCGTGTTTAAAACATATCGTAGATGTTCAGAATGCGAATTTCGAATTCCTAGAGTTATTGTCATTTGAAAATGAAGTCTTTTGATGGAAAAAAGTCGCGAAAAAAATGCTTTACGGCCTTAAGGATCTACAACGGAAGAGTAGATCGATAAATAAACAGTCAAAGACAATAAGAAGCGCGAGTTTAACATATCCTAGGCATTCAGAATTTGAATTTTGAATTGCTAGAGTTATTGTCATTTGAAATGAAGCCTTTTGATGGAAAAAAAGTCTCGAAAAAAATACTTTACGTCTTTAAGGATCTACAATGGAAGAGTAGAACGAGAAATAAACAGACAAAGATAACAAGAAGCGCGTGTTTAACATATCCTAGACATTCAGAATTCGAATTTTCAACTCCTAGAGTTATTGTCATTTGACATGTAGCATTTTGATGGAAAAAACTCGCAAAAAAAATACCTTTCGGCCATAAGGATCTACACCGGAAGTGTAGACTGACAAATGTTCAAAAATGACAAAGTCGACAAGAAACGCGTGTTTAACAAATCCTAGACGTTCAGAATTCGAATTTCGAATTCCTAGAGTTATTGTCCTTTGAAATGAATCCTTTTGATGGAAAAAAGTCGCGAAAAAATACTTTACAGCTCTAAGGATCTAAAACGGAAGAGTAGATCGATAAATAAACCGACAAAGACACCAAAAAGCGCGTGTTTAACTTATCATAGACATTCAGAATTCGAATTTTGAATTCCTAGCGTTATTGTCATTATAAATGAACCCTTTTGATGGAAAAAAGTCGCGAAAAAATAACCTTACAGCCATATGGATCTACAACAGAAGTGTAGACCGACAAAAGGTAAAAACCAACAAAGTCGACAAGAAGCGCGTGTTTATCAAATCGTAGACGTTCGGAATTCGAATTTTGAATTCCTAGAGTTATTGTCCTTTGAAATGAAGCATTTTGATGGAAAAAGTCGCGAAAAAATCCTTTACGGCCTTAAGGATCTACAACGGAAGAGTTGATCGAAAAATAAACCGACAAAGACAACAAGAAGCGCGTGTTTAACATATCATAGACATTCAGAATTCAAATTTTGAATTCCTAGAGTTATTGTCATTTGAAATGAAGCCTTTTGATGGAAAAAAGTCGCGAAATAAATACCTTACGGCCATATGGATCTACAACAGAAGTGTAGACCGATAAATGGTCAAAACCGACAAAGTCGACATGAAGACCGTGTTTAACAAATCCTAGACGTTTAGAATTTGAATTTTGAATTCCTAGAGTTATTGTCCTTTGAAATGAAGCCTTTTGAGGGAAAAAAGTCGCTAAAAAAATACTTTTCGGCCTTAAGGATCTTCAACGGAAGGGTAGACTGATAAATAAACCGACAAAGACAACAACAAGCGTGTGTTTAACATATCTTTGATGTTCAGAATGCGAATTTCAAATTCCTAGAGTTATTTTCATTTGAAATGAAACTTTTGATAGAAAAAAGTTGCGAAAAAAATACTTTACGGCCTTAAGGATCTACAGCGGAAGAGTAGATCGATAAATAAACTTTCAAAGACAATAAGAATCGCGTGTTTATCATATCCTAGACATTCAGAATTCGAATTTTGAATTCCTAGAGTTATAGTCATTTGAAATGATGCCTTTTGATGGAAAAAATCGCGAAAAAAATACTTTACGTCTTTGAGGATCTACAACGGAAGAGTAGAACGAGAAAAAAACAGACAAAGATAACAAGAAGCGCGTGTTTAATATATCCTAGACATTCAGAATTCGAATTTTCAATTCCTAGAGTTATTGTCATTTGACATGTAGCCTTTTGATGGAAAAAACTCGCGAAAAAAATACCTTTCGGCCATAAAGATCTACAACGGAAGTGTAGGCGGACAAATGGTCAAAAACAACAAAGTCGACAAGAAGCGCGTGTTTGACAAATCCTAGACGTTTAGAATTTGAATTTGGAATTCCTAGAGTTATTGTCCTTTGAAATTAAGCCTTTTGAGGGAAAAAAGTCGCGGAAAAAATACTTTACGGCCTTAAGGATCTACAATGGAAGAGTAGATCGATAAATAAACTGACAAAGACAACAAAAAGCGCGTGTTTAACATATCATAGACATTCAGAATTCGAATTTTCAATTCCTAGAGTTATTGTCATTTGAAATGAAGCCTTTTGAAGGAAAAAACTCGCGAAAAAAATACCTTACGGCCTTAAGGATCTACAACGGAAGTGTAGACCGATAAATGGTCAAAACCGACAAAGTCGACAAGAATCGCGTGTTTAACATATCCTAGACGTTCAGAATTTGAATTTCGAATTCCTAGAATTATTGTCATTAGAAATGAAGCCTTTAGATGGAAAAAAGTAGCGAAAAAAATACCTTACCGCCATAAGGATCTACAACGGAAGTGTGGACCGATAAATGGTCAAAAACGACAAAGTCGACAAGAAGCGCCTATCTAACATATCCTTGATGTTCAGAATTCGAATTTCAAATTCCTAGAGTTATTGTCATTTGAAATGAACCCTTTTGATGGAAAAAAGTCGCGAAAAAAATACTTTACGGTCTTAAGGATCTACAACGGAAGAGTAGACCGATAAATAAACCGACAAAGACAACAAGAAGCGCATGTTTAACATATCGTAGACGTTGAAAAATTCGAATTTTGAATTCCTAAAGTTATTTTCATTAGAAATGAAGCCTTTTGATCGAAAAAAGTCGCGAAAAAAATACTTTACGGCCTTAAGGATCTACAACGGAAGAGTAGATCGATAAATAAACCGACAAAGACAACAAGAAGCGCGTGTTAAACATATCCTAGATGTTCAGAATTCAAATTTCGAATTCGTAGAGTTATTGTCGTTTGAAATGAAGCCTTTTGATGGAAAAAAACTCGCGAAAAAAATACCTTACGGCCTTAAGGATCTACAACGGAAGTGTAGACTCATAACTGGTCAAAACCGACAAAGTCGACAAGAAGCGCATGTTTAACATATCCTAGACGTTCAGAATTCGAATTTCGAATTCCTAAAGTTATTGTCATTTGAAATGAAGCCTTTTGATGGGAAAAAGTCACGAAAAAAATACCTTACGGCCATAAGGATCTACAACGGAAGTGTAGACCGATAAATGGTCAAAACCGACAAAGTCGAGAAGAAGCGCGTGTTTAACATATCCTAGACGTTCAGAATTTGAATTTCAAATTCCTAGAGTTATTGTCATTTGAAATGAACCCTTTTGATGGAAAAAAGTCGTGAAAAAAATACTTTACGGCAATAAGGATCTACAACGGAAGAGTAGACCGATAAATAAATAGACAAAGACAACAAGAAGAGCGTGTTTAACATATCTTAGACGTTCAGAATTCGAATTTCGAATTCCTAGAGTTATTTTCATTTGAAATGAAGCCTTTTGATCGAAAAAAGTCGCGAAAAAAATACTTTACGGCCTTAAGGATCTACAACGGAAGAGTAGATCGATAAATAAACCGACAAAGACAACAAGAAGCGCGTGTTAAACATATCCTAGATGATGCGGACAAGGCTACATGGGCTCAAATCAACTTGTGTAGGCTCATTAGAATAAATTAAAAGCTTAATTTTAAGTAGTTTTAGTTATTAAAATTATTTCCTTAATCAATTAGGAATGTTTTCCTTATTTAATTAGGAATGTTTAACTTAGTCAATTAGGGTTTAGATTATTAGTTTCCTTATTGTGTTTAGATTAGTATATTTTCTTATTATATTTGGATTAGTATTTACCTTTTTAGATTTGGATTAGTATTTTCTACACCCTATTTAAAGGGGGATCATCGTATTATTTTTAGATCTAAGACATTATTCATAATAATATTGAGTGATTTTAATCCTCTTTGGTTCTTCACGAACTACTTGAACTTATTGGTTTGTCCGCGGCGTTCACTCGACTTATCAATCGGTATTCCGCACCCGGTTGTCGCGTCATCGATTTCCTTCCGAATTTGATTGTAGAAATGATCCTGGTTCTTAATTTGCTACGGTTTTCGTATGTATCTGTGTCGAGGTTCACACAACCAATTCGTTGAGTTTGCGGGTTTCGTGCGATATCACCGTAGGTCGTATCACAAGATGTTCAGAATTTGAATTTCGAATTCTAGAGTTATTGTCATTTGAAATGAACCCTTTTGATGGAAAAAATTGGCGAAAAATATACCTTACGGCCTAAAGGATCTACAACGGAAGTGTAGACCGATAAATGGTCAAAACCAACAAAGTCGACAAGAAGCGAATGTTTAAAAAATCCTAGACGTTTAAAATTCGAATTTTGAATTCCTAGAGATATGTCATTTGTAATTAAGCCTTTGAAAAAAAATACCTTATGGAACTAAAACGGAAGTGTTGTCCGATAAATGGTCAACACCGACAAAGTCGACAAGAAGCGTGTGTTTAACAAATCCTAGACGTTCAAAATTCGAATTTCGAATACCTAGAGTTATTGTCATTACAAATGAAGCCTTTTGATGGAAAAAATGCGCGGTCTTACGGATCTACGATGGAAGGTAGACTGATAAATGGTCAAAACCAACAAAGTCGACAATAAGCGCGTGTTTAACAAATCCTAGACATTCAAAATTAGAATTTCGAATTCCTAGAGTTATTGTCATTTGAAATGAAGCCTTTTGATGGAAAAAAGTCGCAAAAAAAATACCTTACGGCCTTAAGGTTCTACAACGGAAATGTAGACCGATAAATGGTCAAAACCGACAAAGTCGACAAGAAGCGCGTGTTTAACATATCCTAGACGTTCAGAATTCAAATTTCGAATTCCTAGAGTTATTGTCATTTGAAATGAAGCCTTTAGATGGAAAAAAGTCGCGAAAAAAAATACCTTACGGCCATAAGGATCTACAACGGAAGTGTAGACCGATAAATGGTCAAAACCAACAAAGTCGACAAGAAGCGCATGTTTAACATACCCTAGATGTTCAGAATTTGAATTTCAAATTCCTAGAGTTGTTGTCATTTGAAATGAACCCTTTTGATGGAAAAAAGTCGCGAAAAAAATACTTTACGGCCTTCAGGATCTACAACAGAAGAGTTGACCGATAAATAAACCGACAAAGACAACAAGAAGCGCTTGTTTAACATATCGTAGACGTTGAAAATTCGAATTTTGAATTCCTAAAGTTATTTTCATTAGAAGTGAAACCTTTTGATCGAAAAAAGTCGCGAAAAAAATACTTTACGGCCTTAAGGATTTACAACGGAAGAGTAGATCGATAAATAAACCGACAAAGACAACAAGAAGTGCGTGTTGAACATATCCTAGATGATGCGGAAAAGGCTACATGGGCTCAAATCAACTTGTGTAGGCCCATTAGAATAAATTAAAAGCTTTATTTTAAGTAGTTTTAATTATTAAAATTATTTCCTTATTCAATTAGGAATGTTTTCGTTAATTAATTAGGAATGTTTTCCTTAGTCAATTAGGGTTTAGATTATTAGTTTCCTTATTGTGTTTAGACTAGCATATTTTCTTATTCTATTTGGATTAGTATTTTCCTTTTTATATTTGGATTAGTATTTTCTACACCCTATTTGAAGGGGGGATTATCGTATTATTTTTAGATCTAAGACATTATTCATAATAATATTGAGTGATTTTAATCCTCTTTGGTTTTTCACGAACTACTTGAATTTATCGGTTTGTCCGCAGCGTTCACCCGACTTATCAATCGGTATTCTGCACCCGGTTGTGGCATCTTCGATTTCAATCCTAATCTGATTGTAGAAACGATCCAGGTTCTTAATTTGCTACGGTTTTCGTGTGTATTTGTGTCGACATTCGCACAACTAATTCGTTGTGTTTGCGGGTTTCGTACGATATCACCGTAGGTCGTCTCACTAAATTTTCAGAATTCGAATTCCTAGAGTTATTATCATTTGAAATGAACCCTTTTGATGGAAAAAACTTGCGAAAAAAATACCTTACGGCCTTAAGGATCTACAACGGAAGTGTAGACCGATAACTGGTCAAAACAGACAAAGTCGACAAGAAGCGCATGTTTAACAAATCTTAGACATTCAAAATTCGAATTTTGAATTCCTAGAGATATGTCAATTGAAATTAAGCCTTTTGAAGGAAACAAGTCGCGAGAAAAATACCTTACGGCCTTAAGGAACTACAACGGAAGTGTTGTCCGATAAATGGTCAACACCGACAAAGTCGACAAGAAGCGCGTGTTTAACCAATCCTAGACGTTCAGAATTCAAATTTCGAATTCCTAGAGTTATTATCATTACAAATTAAGCCTTTGATGGAAAAAAGCGCAGCCTTACGGATCTACAATGGAAGGTAGACCGATAAATGGTCAAAACCGACAAAGACGACAAGAAGTGCATGTTTAACAAATCCTAGATGTTCAAAATTAGAATTTCGAATTCGTAGAGTTATTGTCATTTGAAATGAAGCCGTTTGATGGAAAAAAGTCGCAAAAAAAAACCATACGGCCATAAGGATCTACAACGGAAGTATAGACCGATAAATGGTCAAAACTGACAAAGTCGACAAGAAGCGCGTGTTTAACATATCCTAGATGTTCAGAATTCGAATTTCGAATTCGTAGAGTTATTGTCATTTGAAATGAACCCTTTTGATGGAAAAAACTCGCGAAAAAAATACCTTACGGCCTTAAGGATCTACAACAGAAGTGTAGACCGATAAATGGTCAAAACCGACAAAGTCGACAAGAAGCGCATGTTTACCAAGTCCTAGACATTCAAAATTCGAATTTTGAATTCCTAGAGATAAGTCAATTGAAATTAAGCCTTTTGACGGAAAAAAGTCGCGAAAAAAATACTTTACGACCTTAAGGCTCTACAATGGAAGAGTAGACCGATAAATAAACCGACAAAGACAACAAGAAGCGCGTGCTTAATATATCGTCGACGTTCAAAATTCGAATTTCGAATTCCTAGAGTTATTTTCATTAGAAATGAATCCTTTTGATCGAAAAAAGTCGCGAAAAAATACGTTAATGGCCTTAAGGATCTAAAACGGAAGAGTAGATCGATAAATAAACCGACAAAGAAAACAAGAAGCGCGTGTTAAAATTATCCAAGATGTTCAGAATTCGAATTTCGAATTCCTAGGGTTATTGTCATTTGAAATGAACCCTTTTGATGGAAAAAACTCGCGAAAAAAATACCTTACGGCCTTAAGGATCTACAACGGAAGTATAGACTGATAAATGGTCAACATCGATAGAGTCGACAAGAAGCGCTTATTTAACAAATCCTAGCTGTTCAAAATTAGAATTTCGAATTCCTAGAGTTATTGTCATTTGAAATGAAGACTTTTAATGGAAGAAAGTCGCGAAAAAAATACCTTACGGCCTTGAGGATGTACAACGGAAGTATAGACCGATAAAAGGTCAAAACCGATAAAGTCGAAAAGAAGCCCGTGTTTAACGTATCCTAGACGTTCAGAATTTGAATTTCAAATTTCTAAAGTTATTGTCATTTGAAATGAAGCCTTTTGATGGATAAAAGTCGCAAAAAAAATACCTTATGGCCTTAAGCATCTACAACGGAAGTGTAGACCGATAAATGGTCAAAACCGACAAAGTCGACAAGAAGCGCGTGTTTAACATATCCTGGACGTTCAGAATTCGAATTTCAAATTCCTAGAGTTATTTTCATTTGAAATGAACCCTTTTAAAGGAAAAAAGTCTCGAAAAAAATACTTTACGGCCTTAAGGATCTTCAACGGAAGAGTCGACCAATAAATAAACCGAGAAAGACAACAAGAAGAGCATGTTTAACATATCGTAAACGTTCAGAATTCGAATTTCGAATTCCTAGAGTTATTGTCCTTTCAAATGAAGCCATTTGATCGAAAAAAGTCGTGAACAAAATACTTTATGGCCTCAAGGATCTACAACGGAAGACTAGACCGATATATAAACCGAAAAAGACAACAAGAAGCGCGTGTTTAACATATCGTAGACGTTCAGAATTCGAATTTCGAATTCCTAGAGTTATTGTCATTTGAAATGAAGCCTTTTGATCGAAAAAATTCGCGAAAAAAATACCGTACGTCCTTAAGTATCTACAACGGAAATGTAGACTAATATATGGTCAAAACCGACGGAGTAAACAAGAAGCACGTGTTTGACATATCCTAAATGTTCAGAATGTGATTTTCGAATTACTTGGGTTATTGTCATTTGAAATGAAGCCTTTTGATGGAAAAAAGTCGCGAAAAAAATAGTTTACGGTCTTAAGGATCCACAACGGAAGTTTATATATGCCCAAAACCGACAAAGTTGACAAGAAGCGCGTGTTTAACAAATCCTAGACGTTCAAAAATCGAATTTTGAATTCCTAGAGATATGTCATTTGAAATGAAGTCTTTTGATGGAAAAAAGTCGCAAAAAAATACGTTACGGCCTTAAGCAACTACAACAGAAGTGTTGTCCGATAAATGATCAACACTGATAAAGTCGACAAGAAGCGCGTGTTTAACAAATCCTAGACGTTTAGAATTCGAATTTCGAATTCCTAGAGTTATTGTCATTACAAATGAAGCCTTTTGATCGAAAAAAGGCGCGGCCTTACAGATCTACAATGGAAGGTAGACCGATAAATGGTCAAAAACGACAAAGTCGACAAGAAGAGCGTGTCTAACAAATCCTAGAAGTTCAAAATTAGAATTTCGAATTCCTAGAGTTATTGTCATTACAAATGAAGCCTTTTGATCAAAAAAAGGCGCGGCCTTACGGATCTACAATGGAAGGTAGACCGATAAATGGTCAAAAACGACAAAGTCGACAAGAAGAGCGTGTCTAACAAATCCTAGAAGTTCAAAATTAGAATTTCGAATTCGTAGAGTTATTGTCATTTGAAATGAAGCCTTTTGATGGAAAAAAGTCGCGAGAAAAATATCTAAAGGCCTTAAGGATCTACAACAGAAGTGTAGACCGATTAATGGTCAAAACCGACAAAGTCGACAAGAAGCGCGTGTTTAACATATCCTAGACGTACAGACTTCGAATTTCGAATTCCTAGAGTTATTGTCATTTGAAATAAAGACTTTTGATGGAAAAAAGTCGCGAAAAAAATACTTTACGGCCTTAAGGATCTACAACGGATGAGTAAACCGATAAATAAACCGAGAAAGACAACAAGAAGCGCGTATTTAACATATCGTAGACGTTCAGAATTCGAATTTCGAATTCCTAGAGTTATTGTCATTTGAAATGAAGCCTTTTGATCGAAAAAATTCGCAAAAAAAATACCGTACGTCCTTAAGTATCTACAACGGAAGTGTCGACCAATATATGGTCAAAACGTACAGAGTCAACAAGAAGCACGTGTTTGACATATCCTAAACGTTCAGAATGCGAATTTCGAATTCCTCGAGCTATTGTCATTTGAAATGGAGCCTTTTAATGGAAAAAAGCTGCGAAAAAAATAGTTTACGCTTTTAAGGATCCACAACGGAAGTTTATATATTCCCAAAACCGACAAAGTTGACAAGAAGCGCGTGTTTAACAAATCATAGACATTCAAAATTCGAATTTTGAATTCCTAGAGATATGTCATTTAAAATGAAGTCTTTTGACGGAAAAAAGTCGCGAAAAAAATACCTTACGGCCTTAAGGAACTACAACGGAAGTGTTGTCCGATAAATGGTCAACACCGACAATGTCGACAAGAAGTGCGTGTTTAACAAATCCTAGACGTTCAGAATTTGTATTTTGAATTCCTAGAGTTATTGTCATTACAAATGAAGCCTTTTGATGGAAAAAAGGCGCGGCCTTACGGATCTACAATGGAAGGTAGACCGATAAATGGTCAAAACCGACAAAGTCGACAAGAAACGCGTGTTTAACAAATCCTAGACGTTCAAAATTAGAATTTGGAATTCGTGGAGTTATTGTCATTTGAAATGAAGCCTTTTGATGGAAAAAAGTCGTGAGAAAAATTCCTTACGGCCTTAAGGATCTACAACGAAAGTGTAGACCGATAATAGGTCAAAACCGACAAAGTCGACAAGAAGCGCGTGTTTAACATATTCTAGACGTTTAGAATTCGAATTTCAAATTCCTAGAGTTATTGTCAATTGAAATGATGCCTTTCGATGGAAAAAAGTCGCGAAAAAAATAGTTTACGGTCTTAAGGATCCACAACGGAAGTTTATATATGCCCAAATCCGACAAAGTCGACCTTAAGTGCGTGTTTAACAAATCCTAGACTTTCAAAATTTGAATGTTGAATTCCAAGAGATATGTCATTTGAAGTGAAGTCTTTTAACGGAAAAAAGTCACGAAAAAAATACCTTACGTCCTTAAGGAACTACGACGGAAGTGTTGTCCGATAAATGGTCAACACCGACAAAGTCGACAAGAAGCGCGTGTTTAACAAATCCTAGACGTTCAGAATTTGAATTTCGAATTCCTAGAGTTTTTGACATTAAAAATGAAGCCTTTTGATGGAAAAAAGGAGCGGCCATACGGATCTACAATGGAAGGTAGAACGATAAATGGTCAAAACCGGCAAAGTCTACAAGAAGCGCGTGTTTAACAAATCCTAGACGTTCAAAATTAGAATTTCGAATTCCTAGAGTTATTGTCATTTAAAATGAAGCCTTTTGATAGAAAAAAGTCGCGAAAAAAAAACCTTACGGCCTTAAGGATCTACAACGGAAGTGTAGACCGATAAATGGTCAAAACCGACAAAGTCGACAAGAAGCGCGTGTTCAACAAATGCTAGACGTTCAGAATTCGAATTTCGAATTCCTAGAGGTATTGTCATTTGAAATGAAGCCTTTTGATGGAAAAAACTCACGAAAAAAATACTTTACAGCCTTAAAGGATCTACAACGGAAGTGTAAACCGATAAATAAACCGAGAAAGACAACAAGAAGCGCGTTTTTAACATATCGTGGATATTCAAAATTCGAATTTCGAATTGCTAGAGTTATTGTCATTTGAAATGAAGCCTTTTGATCGAAAAAAGTCGCGAAAAAAATACTTTACGGCCTGAAGGATCTACAACGGAAGTGTAGATCGATAAATGGTCAAAACCGACAAAGTCGACAAGAAGCGCGTGTTCAACATATCCTAGACATTCAGAATTCCAATTTCAAATTCCTAGAGTTATTATCATTTGAAATGAAGCCTTTTGATGGAAAATAGTCGCAAAAAAAATAATTTACGGCCTTAAGGATCTACAACGGAAGAGTAGACCGATAAATAAACCGAGAAAGACAACATGAAGCGCGTGTTTAACATATCGTCGACGTTCAAAATTTGAATTTCGAATTCCTAGAGTTATTGTCATATGAAATGAAGCCTTTTGATCGAAAAAAGTCGCGAAAAAAATACTTTACGGCCTTAAGGATCTACAACGGAAGTGTAGACCGATAAATGGTCAAAACCGACAAAGTCGACAAGAAGCGCGTGTTCAACATATCCTAAACGTTCAGAATTCGAATTTCGAATTCCTAGAGTTTTTATCATTTGAAATGAACCCTTTTGATGGAAAAAAGTGGCGAAAAAATACTTTAAGGCCTTTAGGATGTACTACGGAAGTGTAGACCGATAAATAAACCGAGAAAGACAACAAGAAGCGCGTGTTTAACATATCGTAGACGTTCAAAATTCGAATTTCGAATTCCTAGAGTTATTGTCATTTGAAATGAAGCCTTTTGTTCGAAAAAAGTCGCGCAAAAAATATTGTACGGCCTTCAGGATCTACAATGGATGTGTAGACCGATAAATAAACCGACAAAGACAACAAGAACCGAATGTTTAACATATCCTAGACGTACAGAATTCGAATTTCGAATTCCTAGAGTTCTTGTCATTTGAAATGAAGACTTTTGATGGAAAAAAGTCGCGAAAAAAATACCTTACGGCCTTACGGATCTACAACGGAAGAGTAGCCCGATAAATAAACCGAGAAAGACAACAAGAAGCGCGTGTTTAACATATCGTAGACATTCAGAATTTGAATTTCGAATTCCTAGAGTTATTGTCATTTGAAATGAAGCCTTTTGATCGAAAAAAGTCGCGAAAAAAATACCTTACGTCCTTAGGTATCTACAACGGAAGTGTAGACTAATATATGGTCAACACCTATAGAGTCAACAAGAAGGACGTGTTTGACATATCCTAAACGTTCAGAATGCGAATTTCAAAATTCCTAGAGTTATTGTCATTTGAAATGAAGCCTTTTGATGGAAAAAAGTCGCGAAAAAAATAGTTTACCTTCTTAAGGATCCACAACGGATGTTTATATATGCTCAAAACCGAAAAAGTCGACAAGAAGCGCGTGTTCAACATATCCTAGACGTTCAGAATTCGAATTTTGAATTCCTAGAGTTTTTATCATTTGAAATGAACCCTTTTGATGGAAAAAAGTCGCGAAAAAAATACTTTACGGCCTTAAGGATCTACAACGGAAGAGTAGGCCGATAAATAAACCAAGAAAGACAACAAGAAGTGCGTGTTTAACATATCGTAGACTTTCAAAA
The DNA here is from genome assembly GCA_021464415.1 of Lonicera japonica. Classification (NCBI taxonomy): domain Eukaryota; kingdom Viridiplantae; phylum Streptophyta; class Magnoliopsida; order Dipsacales; family Caprifoliaceae; genus Lonicera; species Lonicera japonica. The sequence goes on from JAKCWG010000549.1 coordinate 49,192, forward strand.
TTCGAATTTCAAATTCCTAGAGTTATTGTCATTTGAAATGAAGCCTTTTGATCGAAAAAAGTCGCAAAAAAAATAATTTACGGCCTTAAGGATCTACAACGGAAGTGTAGACTGATAAATGGTTAAAACCGACAAAGTCGACAAGAAGAGCGTGTTTAACCTATCATAGACGTTCAAATTTAGAATTTCGAATTCCTAGAGTTATTGTCATTTGAAATGAATCCTTTTTGATGGAAAAAAAGTCGCGAAAAAAATACCTTACGGCCTTAAGGATCTACAGCGGAAGTGTAGACCGATAAATGATCAAAACTGACAAAGTCGACCAGAAGCGCGTGTTTAACATATCCTAGACATTCAAAATTAGAATTTCGAATTCCTAGAGTTTTTGTCATTTGAAATGAAGCCTTTTGATGGAAAAAAGTTGCGAAAAAAATTCCTTACAGCCTTAAGGATCTATAACGGAAGTGTAGAACGATAAATGGTCAAAACCGACAAAGTCGACAAGAAGCGCATGTTTAACAAATCCTAGACGTTCAGAATTCGAATTTTGAATTCCTAGAGTTATTGTCATTTGAAATGAAGCCTTTTGATGGAAAAATGTCGCGAAAAAAATACCTTACGGCCTTAAGGATCTACAACGGAAGTGTAGACCGATAAATGGTCAAAACCGACAAAGTCGACAAGAAGCGTGTGTTTAACATATCCTAGACGTTCAGAATTTGAATTTCGAATTCCTAGAGTTATTGTCATTTGAAATGAACCCTTTTCATGGAAAAAAAGTCGCGGAAAAAATACTTTACGGCTTGAAGGATCTACAACGGAAGAGTAGACCGATAAATAAACCGAGAAAGACAACAAGAAGCGTGTGTTTAACAAATCGTAGACGTTCAGAATTCGAATTTCAAATTCCTAGAGTTATTGTCATTTGAAATGAAGCCTTTTTTTCGAAAAAAGTCGCGAAAAAAATATTTTACGGTCTTAAGGATCTACAACGGAAGTGTAGACCGATAAATGGTCAAAACCGATAAAGTCGACAAGAAGCGCATGTTTAACAAATCTTAGATGTTCAAAATTCGAATTTTGAATTCATAGAGATATGTCATTTGAAATGAAGCCTTTTGACGGAAGTCGCGAAAAAAATACTTTACGGCCTTAAGGAACTACAATGGTGATGGAAACTAAGTTCCAGAATCATTTAATTTTGCGTATAGACTAAACAAAATTTTTATGTAAAACCCTTGTGTGGAATCGGATTTTACCTTCAAGATCTCTATGCTTTGATCTTGTCTCCGCACGAACTGGGATTGGTGGAGACAAATCGAGAACACGGACTCGATAGAACCTCAAGATCTTCTATCGTATTCCTTTCGCCGTGCAATCCTGTACCGAGTGTGGGTTGCAGTATCACCAAGATCTCCTCCTCTACTCTCTATGTCACAAACCCTAAATTCGTGAGAATTATTGTGTCGAGAGAAGAGGCAAGGTTGGCATATATAAAAGGCTACGATAGGGACCCTAAGGAGAAATAAGTGTTTGGGCTTACTATGGAAAACTGGAATCCTAATTCGATTAAGAATTGATTCCTTCCATAAATTATAATTCACACCACTAAATAATTATAATTGCACTCCCGTCCTTATCTCAAAATTATATTTCGAGCTCCTTATTATTAAATACTTATTATTCTCCCCACGTTAAGATTACAGATAACCGTCATTTAAATTAAATTACTGACAATTATATTTAAATGACTTCTTAATCCTTGAGCCTACCACTTAACTTATTTGACATGTCGGATTAACATAATCCACCTGCAGGGTTTGACATGATCAAAACTTATAAGCTTCTCAAAGGGTTATCATCAATCCCTATACCGGGACGCGGATTCCGTCAATAATTAATATTCACCATAAATATAGTGTTGCCATCCAATTCACAAAGATTATTGATCCATAAATGAATCTCACTTTTAATGAGTCAAAACAACAAACACTACATATGTATGTCTATTAATTATTTCAAGATTAAGAGCATAAATAATCATAATAACTATGGGATTTTAAATTGTTTTATATAGTCAGTATAAAAACAATTAACCCAAATTGGTCCTGTTCAATACACATAAAGTGTACTAGCACAATGAGTTAAAATTGCACCATTTCTTGTAGTCAAGATAAACTACTAAAACTTGTGCTACAATCCTACCGATGGTTGTCCAATTCCATCTAACATCGTGAACCAATAAACTTATATTTCACAAGAACCGATGATATGATCCTTTGTGTGTAAGCTATACTCTACACACCAAATCATCTACTATATAGAATAAAAGACACACACATGCACAATATTTAAATAAATAATATCATGTAACCATTGCCCATAAAGATTCTCATTAAAATAGAAAAACTGAGTCTATATAACATATCAAAATCAATAATAATAAAATCATGGCTTTTAGTATATCACTCTAACAAACGGAAGTGTTGTCCGAAAAATGGTCAACACCGACAAAGTCGACAAGAAGCGCGTGTTTAACAAATCCTAGATGTTCAGAATTCGAATTTCGAATTCCTAGAGTTGTTGTCATTACAAATGAAGCCTTTTGATGGAAAAAAGGCTCGGCCTTGCTGATCTACGATGGAAGGTTGACCGATAAATGGTCAAAACTGACAATGTCGACAAGAAGCGTGCGTTTAACATATTCTAGACGTTCAAAATTAGAATTTTGAATTCTGAGAGTTATTGTCATTTGAAATGAAACCTTTTGATGGAAAAAAGTCGTGAAAAAAATACCTTACGGCCTTAAGGATCTACAACGAAAGTGTAGACCGATAAATGGTCAAAACCGACAAAGTCGACAAGAAGCGCGTGTTTAACATATCCTAGACGTTCAGAATTCAAATTTCGAATTCCTAGAGTTATTGTCATTTGAAATGAAGCCTTTTGATGAAAAAAAGTCGCAAAAAAAATACCTTACGGCCTTAGGGATCTACAACGGAAGTGTAGACCGATAAGTGGTCAAAACCGACAAATTCGACAAGAAGCGCGTGTTTAACATATCCTAGACGTTCAGAATTCGAATTTCGAATTCCTAGAGTTATTGTCATTTGAAATGAAGCCTTTTGATGAAAAAAAGTCGCAAAAAAAATACCTTACGGCCTTAGGGATCTACAACGGAAGTGTAGACCGATAAGTGGTCAAAACCGACAAAGTCGACAAGAAGCGCGTGTTTAACATATCCCAGACGTTCAGAATTTGAATTTCCAATTCCTAGAGTTATTGTCATTAGAAATGAAGCCTTTAGATGGAAAAAAGTAGCGAAAAAAATACCTTACCGCCATAAGGATCTACAACGGAAGTGTGGACCGATAAATGGTCAAAACCGACAAAGTCGACAAGAAGCGCCTGTCTAACATATCCTTGATGTTCAGAATTCGAATTTCAAATTCCTAGAGTTATTGTCATTTGAAATGAACCCTTTTGATGGAAAAAAGTCGCGAAAAAAATACCTCACGGCTTAAGGATCTACAACGGAAGTGTAGACCGATAAGTGGTCAAAACCGACAAATTCGACAAGAAGCGCGTGTTTAACATATCCTCGACGTTCAGAATTCGAATTTCGAATTCCTAGAGTTATTGTCATTTGAAATGAAGCCTTTTGATGAAAAAAAAGTCGCAAAAAAAATACCTTACAGCCTTAGGGATCTACAACGGAAGTGTAGACCGATAAGTGGTCAAAACCGACAAAGTCGACAAGAAGCGCGTGTTTAACATATCCTAGACGTTCAGAATTTGAATTTCCAATTCCTAGAGTTATTGTCATATGAAATGAAGCCTTTTGATGGAAAAAAGTCGCGAAAAAAATACCTCACGGTTTAAGGATCTACAACGGAAGTGTAGACCGATAAATGGTCAAAACCGACAAAGTCGACAAGAAGCGCTTGTTTAACATATCCTAGACGTACAGAATTCGAATTTCAAATTCCTAGAGTTATTGTCATTTGAAAAAAAGACTTTCGATGGAAAAAAGTCGCGAAAAAAATACTTTACGGCCTTAAGGATCTACAACGGAATAGTAAACCGATAAATAAACCGAGAAAGACAACAAGAAGCGCGTGTTTAACATATCGTAGACGTTCAGAATTCGAATTTCGAATTCCTAGAGTTATTGTCATTTGAAATGAAGCCTTTTGATCGAAAAAAGTCGCGAAGAAAATACTGTACGGCCTTCAGGATCTACAATGGATTAGTATACCGATAAATAAACCGACAAATACAACAAGAACCGCATGTTTAACATATGCTAGACGTACATAATTCGAATTTCGAATTCCTAGAGTTATTGTCATTTGAAATGAAGACTTTTTTCGAAAAAAAGTCGTGAAAAAAATACCTAAGGTCCTTAGGTATCTACAACGGAAGTGTAGACTAATATATGGTCAAAACCTACAGAGTCAACATGAAGGACGTGTTTGACATATCCTAAACGTTCAGGATGCGAATTTCAAATTCCTAGAGTTATTGTCATTTGAAATGAAGCCTTTTGATGGAAAAAAGTCGCGAACAAAATAGTTTACGATCTTAAGGATCCACAACGGAAGTTTATATATGCTCAAAACCGACAAAGTCGAAAAGAAGCGCGTGTTTAACATAACCTAGACGTTCAGAATTCGAATTTCGAATTCCTAGAGTTATTGTCATTTGAAATGAAGCCTTTTCATGGAAAAAACTCGCAAAAAAATACCTTACGGCCTTAAGGATCTCCAACGGAAGTGTAGACCGATAAATGGTCAAAACTGACAAAGTCGACAAGAAGCGCATGTTTAACAAATCCTAGACGTTCAAAATTCGAATTTTGAATTCCTAGAGATATGTCATGTGAAATGAAGTCTTTTGACGGAAAAAAGTCGCGAAAAAAATACCTTTCAGCCTTAGGGAACTACAACGGAAGTTTTGTCCGATAAATGGTCAACACCGACAAAGTCGACAAGAAGCACGTGTTTAACAAATCCTAGACGTTCAAAATTCGAATTTCGAATTCTTAGAGTTATTGTCATTACAAATGAAGCCTTTAGATGGAAAAAAGGCGCGGCCTTACAGATCTACAATGGAAGGTAGACCGATAAATGGTCTAAACCGACAAAGTCGACAAGAAGCGCGTGTTTAACAAATCCTAGACGTTCAAAATTAGAATTTCGAATTCCTAGAGTTATTATCATTTGAAATGAAGCCTTTTTATGGAAAAAAGTCGCGCGAAAAATACCTTACGGCCTGAAGGATCTACAACGGAAGTGTAGATGGATAAATGGTTAAACCCGACAAAGTCAACAAGAAGCGCCTGCTTAACATATCCTAGACATTCAAAATTCGAATTTCGAATTCCTAGAGTTATTGTCATTTGAAATAAAGCCTTTTGATGGAAAAACTCGCAAAAAAATACCTTACGGCCTTAAGGATCTCCAACGGAAGTGCAGACCGATAAATGGTCAAAACCTACAAAGTCGACAAGAAGCGCATGTTTAACAAATCCTAGACATTCAAAATTCGAATTTTGAATTCCTAGAGATATGTCATTTGAAATGAAGTCTTTTGACGGAAAAAAGTCGCGAAAAGAATACCTTACGGCCTTAAGGAAATACAACGGAAGTGTTGTCCGATAAATGGTCAACACCGAAAAAGTCGACAAGAAGCACGTGTTTAACAAATCCTAGACGTTCAAAATTTGAATTTTAAATTCCTAGAGTTATTGTCATTACAAATGAAGCCTTTAGATGGAAAAAAGGCGCGGCTTTACGGATCTACAATGGAAGGTTGACCGATAAATGGTCAAAACCGACAAAGTCGACAAGAAGCGCGTGTTTAACAAATCCTAGACGTTCAAAATTAGAATTTTGAATTCCTAGAGTTATTGTCATTTGAAATGAAGCCTTTTGATGGAAAAAAGTAGCAATAAAAGTCGCAAAAAAAAGACTTTACGGCCTTAAGGATCTACGTCGGAAGTGTAGACTAATAAATGGCATAAACCGACAAAGTCATCAAGAAGCGCGTATTTAATCCATCATAGAAGTTTAGAATTCGAATTTCGAATTTCTAGAGTTATTGTCATTTGAAAAGAAGCCTTTTGATGGAAAAAAGTCGCGAAAAAAAATCTTTTGGCCATATGGATCTACAACGGAATTGTAGACCGATACATGGTCAAAACCGAGAAAGTCAACAAGAAGCGAGTGTTTAACATATCCTGGACGTTCAGAATTCGAATTTCTAATTCTTAGTGTTATTTTCATTTGAAATGAAGCCTTTTCATGGAAAAAAGTCGCGAAAAAAATACATTACGGCCTTAAGGATCTACAACGGAAGTGTAGACCGTTATATGGCCAAAACCGACAAAGTCGACAAGAAGCGCGTGCCTAACATATCCTTGATGTCTAGAATTCGAATTTCAAATTCCTAGAGTGATTGTCATTTGAAATGAATCCTTTTGATGGAAAAAAGTTGCGGGGAAAATATCTTATGGCCTTAAGGATCTACAACGGAAGCGTAGACCGATAAATGGTCAAAACCGAAAAAGTCGACTAGAAGCGCATGTTTAACATATCCTAGACGTTCAGAATTCGAATTTCAAATTCCTGAAGTTATTGTCATTTAAAATGAAGACTTTTAATGGAAAAAAGTTGCAAAAAAAAACTTCAAGGTCTTAAGGATCTACATCGGAAGTGTAGACCGATACATGGTGAAAACAGACAAAGTCGACAAGAAGCGCGAGTTTAACATATCCTAGACGTTCATAATTCAAATTTCGATTTCCTAGAGCTCTGGTCATTTGAAATGAAGCCTTTTGATGGAAAAAAGTCGCAAAAAAAATACATAACGGCCTTAAGGATCTACAATGTAAGGTAGACCGATAAATGGTCAAAACCGATAAAGTCGACTAGAAGCACGTGTTTAACATATCCTAGACATTCAAAATTCGAATTTTGAATTCCTAGAGTTTTTGTCATTTGAAATGAAGCCTTTTGATGGAAAAAGTGGCAAAAATAATACTTTAAAGCCTTAAGGATCTACATCGGAAGTGTAAACCGATACATGGTGAAAACCGACAAAGTCGACAAGAAGCGCGAGTTTAACATACCCTAGACGTATAGAATTCTAATATTGAATCCCTATAGTTTTTGTCATTTGAAATGAAGCCTTTTGATGGAACAAAGTCGCAAAAAAAATAGTTTACGGCCTTAAGGATCTACATCGGAAGTGCGGACCAATAAAGGATTTAAACCGACAAAGTCGACAAGAAGCGTGTGTTTAACCCATCATAGACGTTCATAATTCGAATTTTGAATTCCAAGAGTTATTGTCATTTAAAATGAAGCCATTTGATGGAAAAAAGTCACGAAAAAAATACTTTACAGCCTTAAGGATCTACATCGGAAGTGTAGACCAATAAATGGTCAAAACCGACAAAGTCGACAAGAAGCACATTTTTAACCCATCAAAGACGTTTAGAATTTAAATTTTTAATTCGTAGAGTTATTGTCATTTGAAATGAAGCATTTTGCTGGAAAAAAGGCGTGAAAAAAATACCTTATGGCCTTAAGGATCAACAACGGAAGTGTAGTTCGATAAATGGTCAAAACAAACAAAGTCGAGAAGAAGTGCGTGTGTAACATATCCTAGATGTTCAAAATTCGAATTTTGAATTCCTAGAGTTATTGTCATTTGAAATGAAGCCTTTTGATGGAAAAGAGTCGCGAAAAAATACTTTATGGCATTAAGGATCTACAACGGAATTGTAGACCGAAATATGGTCAAAACCAACAAAATCGACAAGAACTGCGACCTTGACATATCCTAGACGTTCAAAATTCGAATTTCGAATTCCTATAATTATTGTCGTTTGAAATGAAGCCTTTTGATGGTAAAAAGTCGCAAAAAATACTTTACGGCCTTAAGGATCTACATCGGAAGTGTACAGCGATAAATGGTCAAAACCGACAAAGTCGACAAGAAGCACGTTTTTAACCCATCATAGATGTTCAGAATTCGAATTTTGAATTCCTAGATTTATTGTCATTTGAAATGAATCATTTTGATGGAAAAAAGTCGCGAAAAAAATACCTTACGGCCTTAAGGATCTCAATGGAAGGTAGACCGATAAATGGTCAAAACCCAAAAAGTCGACAAGAGGCGCGTGTTTAAAATATCGTAGACGTTCATAATTCGAATTTCAAATCCCTATAGTTATTGGCATTTGAAATGAAGCCTTTTGATGGAAAAATGTCGGGAAAAAAATACTTTACCGTCTTAAGGATCTACAACGGAAGTGTAGACCGATACATGGTGAAAACCGACAAAGTCGACAAGAAGCGTGTGTTTAACATATCCTAGACATTCAGAATTCGAATTTCGAATCCCTATAGTTATTGTCATTTGAAATTAAGCCTTTTGATGGAAAAAAGTCGCTAAAAAAATACCTTACGGCCATAAGGATCTACAACGGAAGTATAGACCGATAAATGGTCAAAACTGACAAAGTCATCAAGAAGCGTGTGTTTAACATATCCTAGCCGTTCAAAATTCGAATTTCGAATCCCTATTGTTATTGTCATTTGAAATTAAGCCTTTTGATGGCAAAAAGTCGCTAACAAAATACCTTACGGCCTTAAGGATCTACAACCGAAGTGTAGGCTGATAAATGGTCAAAACCGACAAAGTCGAAAAGAAGCGCGTTTTTAAAATATCTTAGACGTTCTGAATTCGAATTTCGAATTCCTAGAGTTATTGTCATTTGTAATGAAGCCTTTTGATGGCAAAGAGTCACGAAAAAAATATCTTACGGCCTTAAAGGATCTACAACGGAAGTGTAGACCGATACATGGTGAAACTGAGAAAGTCGATTTGAAGCGCATGTTTAAAATATCCTAGACGTTCATAATTCGAATTTCGAATTCTTAGAGTTATTGTCATTTGAAATGAAGCCTTTTGATGAAAAAAAGTTGGGAAAAAAATATCTTACGTCCTTAAGGACCTACAACGAAAATGTAGATCTATATATGGTTAAAACCGACAAAGTCGACAAGAAGCACGTTTTTCACATATCCTAGACGTTCAAAATTTGAATTTCGAATCCCTATAGTTATTGTCATTTGAAATGAAGCCTTTTGATTGAAAAAAGTCGCAAAAAAAATACTTTTGAACCAATCATAGACGTTCAGAATTCGAATTTTGAATCCCTAGAGTTATTGTCATTTGAAATTAAGCCTTTTGATGGAAAAAAGTCGCTAAAAAATTGTCTTACGGCCGTAAGGATCTACAACGGAAGTGAAGACCGATACTTCCTGAAAACCGACAATGTCGTCAAGAAGCGCGTGTTTAACATATCCTAGACGTTTAGAATTCGAATTTCGAATCCCTATAGTTATTGTCATTTGAAATTAAGCATTTTGATGGAAAAAAATAGCTAAAAAAATACCTTACGGCCTTAAGGATCTACAACGGAAGTGTAGACCGATATATGGTGAAAACGGACAAAGTCAACAAGAAGCGCATGTTTAACATATCCTAGACGTTCAGAATTCGAATTTCAAATCTCTACTGTTATTGTGAATTGAAATGAAGCCTTTTGATAGAAAGTAGTTGCAAAAAAAATACTTTACGGCCTTAAGGATCTACATCGGTAGTGCAGACCAATAAATGGTATAAACTGACAAAGTCAACAAGAAACACGTTTTTAATAAAACGTAGACGTACAGAATTTGAATTTCGAATCCCAATAGTTATTGTCATTTGAAATTAGTCCTTTTGAGGGAAAAATGTTTCAAAAAAATACTTTACGGCCTTAACGATCTTCATCGGAAGTGCAGACCAATAAATGGTATAAACCGACAAAGTTAACAAGAAGCACCTTTTTAACCTGTCATAGACGTTCAGAATTTGAATTTCGAATACCTATAGTTATTACCATTTGAAATTAAGCCTTTTGATGGAAAAAAGTCGCTAAAAAATATCTTACGGCCCTAAGGATCTACAACGGAAGTGTAGACCGATACATGGTGAAAACCGACAAAGTCGACAAGAAGCGCGTGTTTAACATATCCTAGACGTTCATAATTCGAATTTCGAATCCCTATAGTTATTGTCATTTGAAATTAAGCCATTTGATGGAAAAAAGTCGCTAAAAAAAACCTTACGGTCTTAAGGATCTACAGCGGAAGTGTAGACCGATAAATGGTCAAAACCGACAATTTCGACAAGAAGCACGTGTTTAACATATCCTAGACGTTCATAATTCGAATTTCGAATTCCTAGAGTTATTGTCATTTTAAAAGAAGCCTTTTGATGAAAAAAGTCGCGAAAAAAATATCTTACGGCCTTAAGGATCCTCAACGGAAGTGTAGATCGATACATGGTGAAAACCGACAAAGTCGACAAGAAGCGCGTGTTTAACATATCCTATATGTTCAGAAATCGAATTTTAAATCCCAATAGCTATTGTCATTTGAAATTAAGCCTTTTGATGGAAAAAAGTCATTAAAAAAATACCTTACGGCCTTAACGATCTACAACGGAAGTGTAGACCGATACATGGTGAAAACCGACAAAGTCGACAAGAAGCGCGTGTTTAACATATCCTAGACGTTCAGAATTCGAATTTCGAATCCCTATAGTTATTGTCATTTGAAATTAAGCCATTTGATGGAAAAAAGTCGCTAAAAAAAAACCTTACGGTCTTAAGGATCTACAGCGGAAGTGTAGACCGATAAATGGTCAAAACCGACAATTTCGACAAGAAGTGCGTGTTTAACATATCCTAGACGTTCATAATTCGAATTTCGAATTCCTAGAGTTATAGTCATTTTAAAAGAAGCCTTTTGATGAAAAAAGTCGCGAAAAAAATATCTTACGGCCTTAAGGATCCTCAACGGAATTGTAGATCGATACATGGTGAAAACCGACAAAGTCGACAAGAAGTGCGTGTTTAACATATCCTAGATGTTCAGAAATCGAATTTTAAATCCCAATAGCTATTGTCATTTGAAATTAAGCCTTTTGATGGAAAAAAGTCGCTAAAAAAATACCTTACGGCCTTAACGATCTACAACGGAAGTGTAGACCGATACATGGTGAAAACCGACAAAGTCGACAACAAGCGCGTGTTTAACATATCCTAGATGTTCAGAATTTGAATTTCGAATCCCTATAGTTATTGTAATTTGAAATGAAACCTTTTGATAGAAAAAAGTTGCAAAAAAAATACTATACGGCCTTAAGGATCAACATCGGAAGTGCATACCAATAAATCGTATTAATCGACAAAGTCAACAAGATGCACGTTTTTAACCCATCATAGACGTTCAGAATTCGAATTTTGAATCTCTATAGTTATTGTCTTTTGAAATTAAGCCTTTTGAGGGAAAAAACTTTCTAAAAAATTATCTTACAGGCTTAGGACCTACAACGGAAGTGTAGACCCGATACATGGTCAAAACCGTCAAAGTCGACAACAAGCGCGTGTTTAACATATCCTAGACATTCAGAATTCGAATTTCGAAACCCTATAGTTATTGTCATTTGAAAAAAAGCCTTTTGATAGAAAAAAGTCGCTAAAAATATACCTTACGGCCTTAAGGATCTACAACCGAAGTGTAGACCGATACATGGTCAAAACTGACAAAGTCGACAAGAAACGCGTGCTTAACATATACTAGACGTTCAGAATTCGAATTTCGAATCCCTATAGTTATTGTCATTTGAAATTAAGCTTTTTTATGGAAAAAAAGTCGCTAAAAAAATACCTTACAGCCTTAAGGATCTACAACGGAAGTGTAGACTGATACATGGTTAAAACCGACAAAGTCAACAAGAAGCGCGTGTTTAACATATCCTAGACATTCAGAATTCGAATTTCGAATCCCTATAGTTATTCTCATTTGAAATTAAGCCTTTTGATGGAAAAACGTTGCTAAAAAAATACCATACGGCCTTCAGGATCTACAATGGATGTGTAGACTGATACATGGTGAAAACCGACAAAGTCGACAGGAAGCGCGTGTTTAACATATCCTAGACGTTCGGAATACGAATTTCGGATCCCTATAGTTATTTTCATTTGAAATTAAGCCTTTTGCTGGAACAAAGTCTCAAAACAAAAAAAGTTTACGGCCTTAAGGAAATACATCGGAAATGCAGACCAATAAATGGTATAAACTAACAAAGTTAACAAGAAGCTCCTTTTTAACCTATCATAGACGTTCAGAATTCGAATTTCAAATTCCTAGAGTTATTGTCATTTGAAATGAAGCCTTTTGATGTTAAAAAGTCGTGAAAAAAATATATTACGGCCTTAAGGATCTACAGCGGAAGTGTAGACCGATAAATGGTCAAAACCTACAAAGTCGACAAGAAGCGCGTGTTTAACATATCCTAGACATTCATAGTACGAATTTTGTATCCCAATAGTTATTGTCATTTGAAATGAAGCCTTTTGATGGAAAAAAGTCTGAAAAAAAATATTTTACGGCCTTAAGGATCTACATCAGAAGTGTAGACCAATAAATGGTATAAACCGACACAGTTAACAAGAAGCTCCTTTTTAACCCATCATAGACGTTCGTAATTCAAATTTCGAATCCCTATAGTTATTGTCATTTGAAATTAAGCCTTTTGATGGAAAAAAGTCGCTAAAAAAATATCTTACGGCCTTAAGGATCTATAATGGAAGTGTAGACCAACACATGGTCAAAACCGACAAAGTGGACAACAAGTGCGTGTTTAACATATCCTAGACATTCAGAATTCAACTTTCGAATTCCTAGAGTTATTATCATTTGAAATGAAGCCTTTTGATGGAAAAGAGTCGCGAAAAAAATACCTTACGGCCTTCAGGATTTACAACGGAAGTGTAGACCGATACATGGTGAAAACCGACAAAGTAGACAAGAAGCGCGTGTTTAACATATCCTAGACATTCAGAATTTGAATTTCGAATCCCTATAGTTATGGTCATTCGAAATTATGCCTTTTAATGGAAAAAAGTCGCTAAAAAATACCTTACGGCCTTCAGGATCTACAACAAAAGTGTAGACCGATATATGGTAAAAACCGACAAAGTCGACAAGAAGCGCGTATTTATCATATCCTAGATGTTTAGAATTTGAATTTCGAATCCATATACTTATTGTCATTTGAAATTAAGCCCTCTGATAGAAAAAAGTCACGAAAAAAGTACCTTACGGCCTTAAGGATCTACAGCGGAAGTGTAGACCGATAAATGGTCAAAACTGACAAAGTCGACAAGAAGCGCGTGTTTAACATATCCTAGACATTCAGAGTTCGAATTTTGAATCCCAATAGTTATTGTAATTTGAAATGAAGCCTTTTGATGGAAAAAAGTCTCAAAAAAAATACATTACTGCTTTAAGGATCTACATCGAAAGTGCAGACCAATAATTGGTATAAACCGACAAAGTTAACAAAAAGCTCCTCTTTAACCCATCATAGACGTTCAGAATTCAAATTTCGAATCCCTATAGTTATTGTCATTTGAAATTAAGCCTTTTGATGGAAAAAAGTCGCTAAAAAAATATCTTACGGCCTTAAGGATATACAACGGAAGTGTAGACCGATACATGGTCAAAACCGACAAAGTAGACAAGAAGCGCGTGTTTAACATATCCTAGACGTTCAGAATTCAAATTTCGAATTCCTAGATTTATGGCCATTAGAAATGAAGCCTTTTGATGGAAAAGAGTCGGAAAAAAAATACCTTACGGGCTTAAGGTTTTACAACGGAGGTGTAGACCAATACATGGTGAAAACCGACAAAGTAGACAAGAAGCGCGTTTTTAACGTATCCTAGACGTTCAGAATTTCAATTTCGAATCCCTATAGGTATTGTCATTTGAAATTAAGCCTTTTGATGAAAAAAAGTCGCTAAAAAAATACCTTATGGCCTTTAGGATCTACAACGAAAGTGTAGACCGATACATGGTGAAAACCGACAAAGTCGACAAGAAGCGCGTATTTAACATACCCTAGACGTATAGAATTCTAATATCGAATCCCTATAGTAATTGTCATTTGAAATTAAGCCTTTTGATGGAAAAAAGTCGCGAAAAAAATACCTTACGGCCTTAAGGATCTAGAACAGAAATGTAGACCGACAAATGGTCAAAACCGACAAAGTCGACAAGAAGCGCGTGTTTAACATATCCTAGACATTCAGAGTTCGAATTTTGAATCCCATTAGTTATTGTCATTTGAAATGAAGCCTTTTGATGGAAAAAGTCTCAAAAAAAAATACTTTACAACCTTAAGGATCTCCATCGGAAATGCAGACCAATAAAAGGTATAAACTGACAAAATTAAAAAGAAGCTCCTTTTTAACCTATCATAGACGTTTAGAATTTGAATTTCAAATCCCCATAGTTATTGTCATTTGAAATTAAGCCTTTTGATGGAAAAAAGTCGCTAAAAAAATATCTTACGGCCTTAAGGATCTACAATGGAAGTGTAGACCGATACATGGTCAAAACCGACAAAGTTAAGAAGAAGCTCCTTTTTAAGCAATCATAGACGTTCAGAATTCGAATTTCAAATCCCTATAGTTATTGCCTTTTAAAATTAAGCCTTTTGATGGAAAAAAGTCGCAAAAAAATACCTTATGACCTTAAGGATCTACAGCGGAAGTGCAAACCAATAAATGGTATAAACCGACAAAGTTAACAAGAAGCTCCTTTTTAACCCATCATAGACGTTCAGAATTCGAATGTCGAATCCCTATAGTTATTGTCATTTGAAATTTAGCCTTTTTATGGAAAAAAGTCGCTAAAAAATACCTTACGGCCTTAAGGATCTACAACAGAAGTGTAGACCGATACATGGTGAAAACCGACAAAGTCAACAAGAAGCGCGTGTTTAACATATCCTAGACGTTCAGAATTCGAAATTCGAATCCCTATAGTTATTGTCATTTGAAATTAAGCATTTTGATTGAAAAAAGTCGCTAAAAATTACCTTACGGCCTTCAGGATCTACAACAGAAGTGTACACCGATACATGGTGAAAACCGACAAAGTCGACAAGAAGCGCGTGTTTAACATATCCTAGACATTCAGAATTCGAATTTCGAATCTGTATAGTTATTGTAATTTGACATTAAGCCTTTTGATGGAAAAAAGTCGCTAAAAAAATATCTTAGAGCCTTAAGGATCTACAATGGAAGTGCAGACCGATACATGGTCAAAACCGACAATGTCGTCAAGAAGCACGTGTTTAACATATCCTAGACGTTCGGAATTCGAATTTTGAATCTCTATAGTCAGTTTCATTTGAAATTAAGCCTTTTGATGGAAAAAAGTCGGTAAAAAAATACTTTACGGCATTAAGGATCTACAACGGAAGTGTAGACCGATAGATGGTTAAAACCGGCAAGGTCGACAAGAAGCATATATTTAACATACCCTAGATGTTTAGAATTCGAATTTCGAATCCATATAGTTATTGTAATTTGAAATTAAGCCTTTTGATGGAAAAAAGTCGCCAAAAAAATACCTTACGGCCTTAAGGATCTACAGCGGAAGTGCAGACCGATAAATGGTCATAACCGACAAAGTCGACAAGAAGCGCGTATTTAACATATCCTAGACATTCAGAATTCGAATTTCAAATCCCTATAGTTATTGTCATTTGAAATTAAGCCTTTTGATGGAAAAAAGTCGCTAAAAAAATATCTTAGAGCCTTAAGGATCTACAATGGAAGTGCAGACCGATACATGGTCAAAACCGACAATGTCGTCAAGAAGCACGTGTTTAACATATCCTAGACGTTCGGAATTCGAATTTTGAATCTCTATAGTCAGTTTCATTTGAAATTAAGCCTTTTGATGGAAAAAAGTCGCTAAAAAAATACTTTACGGCATTAAGGATCTACAACGGAAGTGTAGACCGATAGATGGTTAAAACCGGCAAGGTCGACAAGAAGCATATATTTAACATACCCTAGATGTTTAGAATTCGAATTTCGAATCCATATAGTTATTGTAATTTGAAATTAAGCCTTTTGATGGAAAAAAGTCGCCAAAAAAATACCTTACGGCCTTAAGGATCTACAGCGGAAGTGCAGACCGATAAATGGTCATAACCGACAAAGTCGACAAGAAGCGCGTATTTAACATATCCTAGACATTCAGAATTCGAATTTCAAATCCCTATAGTTATTGTCATTTGAAATTAAGCCTTTTGATTGAAAAAAGTCACTAAAAAAAATACCTTACGGCCTTAAAGATCTGCAACGGAAGTGTAGACCGATATTTGGTGAAAATCGACAAAGTCGACAATAAGAGCGTGTTTAACATATCCTAGACGTTGAGAATTCGAATTTCGAATCCCTATAGTTATTGTCATTTAAAAATAAGCCTTTTTATGGAAAAAAGTCGCTAAAAAAATACCTTACGTCTTTAAGAATTTACAACGGAACTGTAAACCGATAAAGGGTCAAAACAGACAAAGTCAACAAGAAGCGCGTATTTAACATACCCAAGATGTTTAGAATTCGAATTTTGAATCCATATAGTTATTGTCATTTGAAATTAAGCCCTTTGATGGAAAAAAGTCGCGAAAAAAATACCTTACGGCCTTAAGGATCTACAGTGGAAGTGTAAACCGATAAATGGTCAAAACTGACGAAGTCAACAAGAAGCGCGTGTTTACCATATCCTAGACATTCAGAGTTCGAATTTTGAATCCCAATAGTTATTGTCATTTGAAATGAAGCCTTTTGATGGAAAAAAGTCTTAAAAAAAATACTTTTCGGCTTTAAGGATCTACATCGGAAGTGCAGACCAATAAATGGTATAAACCGACAAAGTTAACAAGAAGCTCCTTTTTAACCCATCATAGACGTTCAGAATTCGAATTTCGAATCCCTATAGTTATTGTCATTTGAAATTAAGCCTTTTGATGGAAAAAAGTCGCTAAAAAATACCTTACGGCCTTAAGGATCTACAGCGGAAGTGCAGACCAATAAATGGTATAAACGGACAAAGTTAACAAGAAGCTCATTTTAACCCATCATAGACGTTCAGAATTCAAATGTCGAATCCCTATAGTTATTGTCATCTGAAATTAAGCCATTTGATGGTAAAAAGTCGTTAAAAAATACCTTACGGCCTAAAGGATCTACAACTGAAGTGTAGACAGATACAAGGTGAAAACCGACAAAGTCGACAAGAAGCGCGTGTTTAACATATCCTAGACGTTCAGAATTCGAATTTCGAATGCCTATAGTTATTGGCATTTGAAATTAAGCCTTTTGGTTGAAAAAAGTCGCTAAAAAATTACCTTACGGCCTTCAGGATCTACAACAGAAGTGTAGACCAATACATGGTGAAAACCGACAAAGTCGACAAGAAGCGCGTGTTTAACATATCCTAGACCTTCAGAATTTGAATTTCGAATCCCTATAGTTATTGTAATTTGAAATTAAGCCTTTTGATGGGAAAAAGTCGCTAAAAAATTCTTACGGCCTTAAGGAAATACAACGGAAGTGCAGGCCGATACATGGTCAAAACCGACAACGTCGACAAGAAGCGCGTGTTTAACATATCCTAGACGTTCAGAATTCGAATGTCGAATCCCTATCGTTATTGTCATTTGAAATTAAGCCCTTTGATGGAAAGAAGTCGCTAACAAAATACCTTACGGCCTTAAGGATCTACAACGGAAGTGTAGACCGAAACATGGTCAAAACCGACAAAGTCGACAAGAAGCGCGTGTGTAACATATCCTAGACGTTAAGAACTCGAATTTCGAATTCCTAGAGTTATTTTTATTTGAAATGAAGCCTTTTGATGGAAAAAAGTCGCGAAAAAAAATATCTTAGGGCATTAAGGATCTACAACGGAAGTGTAGACCGATACAAGGTGAAAACCGACAAAGTCGACAAGAAGCGCGTCTTTAACATATCCTAGTCGTTCAGAATTCGAATTTTGAATCCCTATGGTTATTGTCAATTGAAATTAAGCTTTTTGATTGAAACAAGTCGCTAAAAAATACCTTACGGCCTTAAGGATCTACAACGGAAGTGTAGACCGATACATGGTGAAAACCGACAATGTCGTCAAGAAGCGCGTGTTTACCATATCCTAGACGTTTAGAATTCGAATTACGAATCGCAATAGTCATTGTCATTTGAAATTCAGCATTTTGATGGAGAAAAGTCGCTAAAAAAATAACTTACGACGTTAAGGATCTACAACGGAAGTGTGGACCGATCTATGGTGAAAACCGACAAAGTCGACAAGAAGCGCGTGTTTAACATAGCCTAGACGTTCAGAATTCGAATTTCGAATCCCTATAGTTTTCGTCATTTGAAATGAAGCCTCTTGATAGAAAGAAGTCGCAAAAAAATAATTTACGGCCTTTAAGGATCTACATCGGTAGCGCAGACCAATAAATGGTATAATCCGACAAAGTCAAAAAGAAGCACGTTTTTAACCCATCATAGACGTTCAGAATTTGAAATTGGAATCCATATATTTATTGTCAATTGAAATTAAGCCTTTTGATGGAAAAAAGTCGCTAAAAAAAATACCATACGTCTTAAGGATCTATAACGGAAATGTAGACCGATAAATGGTCAAATCCAACAAAGTGGACAAGAAGTGCATGTTTAACATATCGTAGACGTTCATAATTCGAATGTCGAATCCGTATCGTTATTGTCATTTGAAATTAAGCCCTTTGATGGAAAGAAGTCGCTAACAAAATACCTTACGGCCTTAAGGATCTACAACAGAAGTGTAGACCGATACATGGTGAAAACCGACAAAGTCGACAAGAAGCGCGTGTTTAACATATCCTAGTGATACGACCTACGGTGAAATCGCTCGAAACCCGCAAACACAACGAATTGGTTGTGCGAACCTCGACACAGACACACACGAAAACCGTAGCAAATTAAGAACCTGGACCGTTTCTACAATCAGATTAGGATGGAAACCGAAGACGCCACAACCGGGTGCGGAATACCGATTGATAAGTCTGGTGAACGCCACGGACAAACCGATAAGTTCAAGTAGTTCGTGAAGAACCAAAGAGGATTAAATCACTCAATCTTATTATGAATAAAGTCTTAGATAATAAAATAAAACAATGAATCCCCCTTTAAATAGGGAGAAGAAAACTTAGGCCACAAGAAACCAATCCAATAAGGAATCCTCAAACAAACCCTAATCAAACAAGAACTAGTTTTTAAGAGGAAATAACAATAATAAATAAATAATAAATAAAAACGAGTGGGCTGGCTTGACTCCACTTCTTGGGCCGCATAGACATAGTCTTCTCACTCCAATTGGGCTTGAATAAGTGTAACCCAGCCTCCATTTTGTGCTCCACGTTTTTCCCCTCCAATGGGCTTGATTGTGCCTTCTTCTTGAGCCCAAATAGCTTGAATTAATCCATTAAGCTCTGCCTTTAACTTCTTAGCCCGCGACCTTGTAATTGGGCCTGTTGGAACTTGGATGGCCTTTGAATTGTCTTCATTTTGCACAACAGTCTTGCCTCCATCATTCCCCTCCTCTTGAAAAGGATTTGCCCTCAAATCATCACTGGCATCAAACGGACTTAAGTCAGCAACGTTAAAAGTAGCGCTAACGTGGTACTCTCCTGGTAGGTCCAGCTTATATGCATTATCGTTGACACGCTCAAGAACTTGAAAAGGTCCATCTCCTCTAGGAAGTAGCTTAGAACGACGTTGCTCTGGAAATCGTTCCTTCCGCATGTGCAGCCATACCCAATCTCCAGGTTCAAAAACCAGCTTCTGACGTCCTTTATTTGCCTGCTTTGCATATTGCTCCGTCCTCCGTTCAATGTTGAGCCTGGCCTTCTCATGGATCTGCTTAACAAACTCAGCCTTTTTCTTTCCATCAAAATTAGTATATTGAGAATAAGGTAATGGAGATATAAATCTAACGGAGTCAAAGGATTAAATCCATACACAATTTCAAAAGGTGAAAATTGAGTAGCAGAATGAACAGTGCGATTATAAGCAAACTCAACATGCGGTAAACATTCCTCCCATGTTCTAATGTTCTTTTTAATGATAGCCCTTAACAAAGTAGATAAAGTTCTATTTACAACCTCAGTTTGACTATCAGACTGTGGGTGACAAGTAGTAGAAAATAATAACTTAGTTCCTAACTTACACCACAAGGTCTTCCAAAAGTAGCTTAAGAATTTAGTATCTCTATCTGAAACAATGGTCCTAGGCATACCATGCAATCTCACAATTTCTCTAAAGAACAAATCAGCAACATGCGAAGCATCATCAGTTTTGTGACATGGAATAAAATGAGCCATTTTAGAAAATCTATCCACGACCACAAAAATTGAATCTCGACCATTCTTAGTCCTAGGTAAACCCAAAACAAAATCCATGGAAATGTCTATCCAAGGTTCACTAGGAATAGGCAATGGTGTATATAAGCCATGCGGTTGCACACGGGACTTTGCTTGCCGACACGTAACACATCTTCCACAAATTCTCTCAACGTCTCTTTTCATACGTGGCCAAAAGAAGTGTTCTTGCAAAATATCTAAGGTCTTAGCAATCCCGAAGTGCCCCATCAAACCTCCCCCATGGGCTTCCCTCACTAACAAATCACGCATAGAGCAATTGGGTAGACATAACTTATTCTCACGAAATAAAAAACCATCATGCCTAAAGAACTTACCCACTGCGTTTTTCTCACATGCTTTGTACTCCTCACAAAAATCAACATCAATTGGATACAATTCCTTTATTTGCTCAAAACCAAGTAATTTAGCATCAAGGGTAGAGATTAACACATACCTTCGCGAAAGTGCATCAGCAACAATATTTTCTTTACCTTGCTTGTACCGAATGACATATGGGAATGTCTCAATGAACTCCATCCAGTGCGCATGCCTCTTATTCAGCTTGTGCTGGCTCCGCAAATGCTTCAAAGACTCATGATCGGTGTGAATCACGAACTCTTTAGGCCAAAGGTAGTGTTGCCAAGTTTCCAATGCTCTAACCAATGCATACAATTCCTTGTCATACGTCGGATAGTTCAAGGTTGCCCCACTCAATTTCTCGCTAAAGTAAGCAATTGGTTTTCCTCCTTGCATAAGAACAGCCCCTATTCCCAAACCCGATGCATCACACTCAAGCTCGAATGATTTAGTGAAATCTGGTAATGCAAGTACGGGCGCATGGGTCAACTTCTCCTTGATCAATTGGAACGCCTTCTCTTGTGCATCCCCCCATTTGAATCCCACGTTCTTCTTGATCACCTCCGTTAGTGGCGCGGCTATGGTACTAAAATCTTTCACAAACCGCCGGTAAAAGCTAGCAAGTCCATGAAAACTTCGTACATGCCCCACAGTTGTAGGACTCGGCCACTCTTGTATTGCACGTACTTTCTCCTCATCAACCTGTATACCTTGTGCACTCACAACAAAACCAAGAAAGACAAGCTTATCGGTGCAAAAAGTGCACTTCTTCATGTTAGCAAATAACTTTTCTTTTCGAAGCACATCTAAAACTGATTTTAAATGCTTAACATGATCCTCCAAGGTTTTGCTATAAATCAAGATATCATCAAAGTAGACAACAACAAATCTGCCAATAAATGTACGCAAAACATGATTCATTAAACGCATGAAAGTGCTCGGTGCATTAGTTAGCCCAAAAGGCATCACTAACCATTCATATAAACCATGTTTGGTTTTAAAAGCAGTTTTCCATTCATCTCCTTCTTTCATTCTAATTTGATGATACCCACTTTTTAAATCAATTTTAGAAAATACACAAGCTCCATGCAACTCATCCAACATATCATCTAAGCGAGGAATAGGATGTCGATACTTTACCGTTATATTGTTGATAGCTCGACAATCAACGCACATTCTCCACGTCCCATCCTTCTTAGGTACTAAAATCACCGGAACAGCGCACGGACTCATGCTTTCTCTAACGTGCCCTTTCTCCATCAGTTCAGACACTTGCCTTTGTAGCTCCTTCGTCTCCTCCGGATTGCTTCGATAGGCTGGTCTGTTTGGAATGGTAGCACCAGGAACAAAATCAATTTGATGCTCAATCCCTCTAATTGGCGGTAATCCATGTGGCATCTCGTCGGGAAAGACATCCGCATAATCCTGAAACAAAGAAACAATAGAACTAGGCAAAGACGAGTTAAGTTCATTAGTATTAAAATATGCCTCCTTGTACAAAAGTACAATCATCGGCTGCCTTGAATACAACGCACTTTTAACTTCACTCGCTCTCGCATAAAAAATTCTTTTGTTTTCTTTCTTTCTCATTTTTTTCAACTTCTCTCTTCTTCTCTCTTTCTCTCTTTTTGTCACTCTCTTTCTTTTGCTCACTCTCTTTTTTTAACTCGCTTTCTTTCTTTTGCTCACTCTCCCTTTGCAATTTTAATTGATCTTCATACACTTGCTTCGGTAACATAGGGACAAGCGTAATTGTCTTATGATTGAGCTCAAAAGAATATTTGTTGGTGAATCCATCATGCTTCACTCGGCGATCAAATTGCCATGGTCGTCCCTAATAATAGATGACCAGCTTGCATGGGTACTACGTCGCATAAGACCTCATCTTCATACTTCCCAATACGAAATGCGACTAATACTTGCTTGTTCACCTTGATCTCCCCACTATCATTCAACCATTGCAATTTATATGGCTTGGGATGCTTAACAATAGGAAGCCCTAGCTTCTCCACCATAATAGTACTTGCAACATTCGTACAACTTCCGCCATCAATGATCACACTACATACCTTACTGTTCACTAGGCATCTAGTATGAAAGAGATTTTCTCGCTGTACTTCATCATCTTCTTTAGCTCGCACACTAAGAGATTTTCTTGCAACCAACAAATCTCCTTCAGCCGCACGCTCTTCTTCTTCATCATCAACATCTTCTAGTAACGGCATAGAATCATCATTGGACTCTTCATCGGTCTCAATTTCACCGTTGTCTCGAATCACCATAGCTCTTTGATTGGGACATTGGTTCGCCTTATGACCCCTACCTTGACACTTGAAACATTTAATATCACGATTTCGAGGTGTATTAGGATCAGGTTTACCTTGGTTTCCAAGGCTAGTCGTCCCTTGTTTGGGCTCGGTTTTGGGCTTTGACGCGGCTGATTTCTCCTCTTTCTTCCAAAGGGGATTTGATTTCCAAGAGGGTGTGGTTGGACTTTGGTTTTGGCGTAGGCTACCCCTCCTCTTGAGTTGATTCTCAATCTTGATCGCCACGTGCACCATATCTTCCAACTCAACATAATGTTGCAAATCTACCGCATTAGCAATTTCCCGGTTCAATCCATTCAAAAACCTGGCCATAGTAGCCTCTCGATCTTCGTCTACATTAGCTCGGATCATGGCTACTTCCATCTCCTTGAAATAATCTTCCACGCTGCGGTTGCCCTGTGTAAGCCTTTGTAACTTTTGGTACAGCTCCCGGTAGTAATGGCTAGGTACAAATCGCTTTCTCATCACTGTCTTCATCTCTTCCCATGTCTCAATAGGACGCTCTCTATTTCTTCGTCTGTTCATTACTAATTGGTCCCACCACACAATCGCATATTCAGAGAACTCAATGGCAGCAAGTTTTACCTTCTTTATCTCGGAGTAGTTATGGCAATCAAACACTAGCTCAACTTTTTTCTCCCATTCAAGATAAGCTTCGGGATCATTCTTCCCTTGAAACGACGGAATTTTCATCTTGATACTACCCATATTGTTATCTTCCCTGTTCCTTCCTTCTCTATTTCGTCCAGCATATCTCCTATTGGCGGCCACCGGGTTCCAATCGTCATCATCTTCAAACCCACCATCGTAAGATTCTTCATCCTCAACCCTCGCTTCTCTAGGTTGGAATCTCCCTCTCCTACGAGCATGAGCATTATTTGATTGCTCAATCCTATTTGATTGCTCGATTTGTGTGTTCTCTATTCGGTCTATCCGCCCATGAACCATCTCCATCTCAGTTCTTAACATCTTCCTCATCTCCCCTAACAAAGCTTGTACTTGCAAGTTCGGGATGACTGGTTGACGTCCCTCCTCCTCTTTCGAGGCCACGTCTTGACTTGTCGACATTATTTATATAACCTGCAAAATAGAATTAAGGACCTCACAAGCACTCCCTCACGTGTCTCACTCGAAGAATGATTCACTCAGTTCACTCGTGTATCACTCCACAATTATTGGCTTTTACCCTCTAATGGTCTCACAACTTACGCCTCTTTCCACTCAAATTAATGCTCTATAGGTTCTTATTGAACTACTCAATTGAATATCGGATTGTGAATGGACAGTTCAAACGACGAATCAAGAAAAAAAACTAGAATCCCAACGATTACGGACACAATAAGGGGCAAAAGAACGCGAATTAGGTGCGAAAAATCAGTCTTGTGGAAACGTGATTTTTGAAATCCTTGGACCCTATAGAATCCAAATCTAAAAAGAACTAATTGCGAATTTCCAGAATTCGAAATTCTGGTGTAGTCGAAATTTCCAGAATTCAAAATTTCAATGAACAGCTGGTGTAGTCGAAATTTCCAGAATTCAAAATTTCAATGATTTATTCAACACAATTCGAAACTCAACAAAATCGAATTTTAAGCACCAAACGAAGCTTATATGAACAGCTAACAGATTCGCAATAGCTAGGGTTTATATGATTAATGAAACAATCAACTGCAGATAGGGTTTGTATGCAGAAATCGCAATTTTGATAGCCCTAACAATCTCGTATCTCAGCAAACGCAAGGCATTAGGTTGTGCGAACCTCGACACAGACACACACGAAAACCGTAGCAAATTAAGAACCTGGACCGTTTCTACAATCAGATTAGGATGGAAACCGAAGACGCCACAACCGGGTGCGGAATACCGATTGATAAGTCTGGTGAACGCCACGGACAAACCGATAAGTTCAAGTAGTTCGTGAAGAACCAAAGAGGATTAAATCACTCAATCTTATTATGAATAAAGTCTTAGATAATAAAATAAAACAATGAATCCCCCTTTAAATAGGGAGAAGAAAACTTAGGCCACAAGAAACCAATCCAATAAGGAATCCTCAAACAAATCCTAATCAAACAAGAACTAGTTTTTAAGAGGAAATAACAATAATAAATAAATAATAAATAAAAACGAGTGGGCTGGCTTGACTCCACTTCTTGGGCCGCATAGACATAGTCTTCTCACTCCAATTGGGCTTGAATAAGTGTAACCCAGCCTCCATTTTGTGCTCCACGTTTTTCCCCTCCAATGGGCTTGATTGTGCCTTCTTCTTGAGCCCAAATAGCTTGAATTAATCCATTAAGCTCAGCCTTTAACTTCTTAGCCTGCGACCTTGTAATTGGGCCTGTTGGAACTTGGATGGCCTTTGAATTGTCTTCATTTCGCACAACAGTCTTGCCTCCATCAAATTAGATGATAACAAATTCAAATGCCTTGTATTTCATTCCATTTTTCTTTCAAAAAAAAAATTTCATAAATTCAATGAACAAATTTATACATGGCTGAGAGAACCTGAGGTGGACTCACTAGGATAAGCTTTGAAATTGTTGCTGGGATGGACAAATCACTAGAACTGTGTGATTGTATCTCGAAGAAGAGGTGAAAACGAGGTAAACAAAAACCCTAGCTATTGGTGAAGTGTGAAGAAATCCTAGTGTGGAGTAGAGGCGGAAGAAACCTAGTTTGGAGGAGATGCGGAAGAAACCTAGTGTGGAGAAGAAGGAGATCAGTGAAAGAGGAAGCTAAGATCGACAAGTAAACAA